>JAOEGL010000001.1:123130446-123328778 GCA_034509955.1 Urosaurus nigricauda | reverse complement strand
ATCCCTTTCAACACGTAGTTTCATTCAGCCAGGTGTCTCCCATCCTATATCTGTGCATTTCTATACATGATCATCTGCAACATAAACACTGCAATACACATAAACAATGACCCTGAGTTTTAGCCACTTGCTATATGCAAGGGTTGTATGTTGATGTTTTGCTTTCTTAAGTATATATAGGTGTGTTTTTTTCAATGTCTAGGAGAAAATTTCTCCCAGGAAATCTGTTGCATTTCTAATGGATTTATTTATTAGTTTGTTTGTTTATTGCAAGCAAGGAGGCCTGCCAGCTATTCAAAACAAGCGTTCATGTGAAGCTGGGCTTTGTGGCGCTGGATTTTTTGAGTATTGGAAAATCCCTTTCATCCAGCACTTGTAAAAGCTCTTGTGGACGCTGGACATTTTTATTATCCCATAATACACTGAAATTCTCATTGGAGTTGGAAAATATCGCAGATTAGGACACTCATCAGAGGTTTCTTGTTGGTGTTGTTTTAATCTGCCTGGTGCAGGTTAATTAATCCCTAAATAAAGTCTCTCTGCTATTTTCTATAGCAAGGGATTCCTGGTTTGTGGAATCCACTTTGTGGCGGTTGTTCATTAGGATCTCAAGAGCCACCAAAGTGAAAGAGATATTCATTTAGAAATAAATAATTCTGAGCCCAGGGATTTATTTTCAATACTAGAACAGAACACAGAGCACAGTCCTTCCACATAAAAAACCCAGCTCTTGGTTACCTCCAAGCTTTCTTCATTTCAGCAGAAGGATAACGTGGTGGGGGAGGGAGCAATTCCCATATTGCCGCTGTTAAACAGACAGAAAATTTTGTCCTTTAGAGAGAGAAAGCCTTGCCAATACTTTGCAAATTATCCCGACTGACACATACATCTAGATCTGTGGGGTTGGTTCGCTCTACAATTCAGCTTTACAGAACTGAACACCAACCTCAAACCACACAACCTGTCAGTTCCCTCACCTTTCCAGGGTACAAAATAGTTGGGACGATAGTCCAGGGTCTCAGGGTATGAATGACAGAGTGTGGCATGCATTTAAAAGCATATATAATAAGACATAGCTAAATAATATGGGCAGATCTGAGAGGAGGAGTTCCTCTGGGGACTACATCTCCCCAAATCCCCCATCCAGCAAGGTGGGAAACTGTGTTAGCTGTGTTGGAGCTGGAGTCCAAAAGGTAATTTTTCCAGGCTCCAAATATAAGCCGTTCTTCCTTGTGGGAATAAGATGTTCCGAATATGCGTACGAGGCATTTTTAGCAAGCACAAAATTTCAGTTTATTGAAATAAATGAAGAATGATTAGCGACTGTCAAGATGCCATTGACAGACTAGCACTGTCAAGACTTCATTGATTGATTAATTATACCTACATCATAGAGTCTTGAAGATCTTGTAAGACTGTTTTCATCTATTAAAAAAACCAGGCGTATCTGCCTTCGCCTGGAGGAGGGAAAGATCAACTAGATAAATAAAGGCTAAACTCTGGGAAAGAAATTACCTGTGGTATATTTTGTATCTGAACTACATTTAACATTTAAATGTTAAATTACTAATGGTTTATTTTTGTACATGTTGTCATTACTAACTGGATTATGCATTCCATCTCTGAAGCGTCACAGATATTAATAAATGGTTGGATCTGAGTGCCATTGGCTGCAGTGTGCTTTGTTTTTTTAGTGGGGGGGGGGGGTCAGTGTGATTGGGTCCTCCAGGGTCTCCTCCAGGAAACCTGGATATTGGCACTACATCTCTTTTACTTTCGAGCTGTAGAATAGGCTGACACAGTTCTACAGTGCCACCTGCTGGAGATATCTTTCTACTGTATCATCCTCTTCCAGGCGTTCTATAACTGTAACCCACCCACCCCCAAGCCAGATCATCCATTATGCATTTTAGGATGCTAAATAAAAGATTTAAAATTATACCCTCCCTACCTGCCTCTGGCACTATACACAGGTTCTTCTTTGCCATTTTGCTAAACCCTGTAGCTTGCTATGCTGCTACCTTCACTATCACCATACCCACTTATTGCTGGAGTCCTTGTCACTTCCTTTCCACTGCCATCTTTATCCATAAGCCTTATTGCCTGTGGGCTGCTGCTGCTGTTATTTGCTGAGTGCATGACACTGTTCTTTGCTTAGTCTTTCCTGTTTCTGTTCAGATCCCCGGTCCTTTGGTTTCTGGCTCCTCGATTCCTTATGTCTGTCCTTTCTCCCTTTGCAACCTGCCACATCTCTGTAACAGGAATACAGGCCCCATGGCCCTGCCATAACAAGATCTACCTCCTGCTAAGGCTGTCATAAGACAATCACATAGCTTTGCATTTATTCATTTATTTGGGGGGGGGGGGTCGGGGGGGGGGAGAGATTGATGAGTTGCTGAGGAATGCGCAACAACATATTAATATTTTTTGCAAAACAATGCAACAGCATTAACATCATTCCCCCCCTCCCCCCACGTGCATAACAAATAATATGAACTTATTACTTCTAAAATGTTGGATTTGGGGCAATCACAGGACTTTTCTGTTTTTAAGTGTGGGGTAGAGAGAAACTGAAAAACGAATGTTTTTATAATGTGTTAGTAAAGGTAAAGGTATTCCCCGTTGACAAGGTTGTCAAGTTGTACCCAACCGTAGGGGGCAGTGCTCATCTCTGTTACTAAACCAAAGAGCCAGCCTTGTCAGAGACTACTCTGTGATCATGTGGCCAGCACGATTGCACAAAACGCAGTGTTTACCTTCCACCGGAGTGGTTTCTATTTACTTACTTGCATTTGCATGCTTTCAAACTGAGGGATTGGCAGTTACTTTTGTTTTGTTTTTCTTTTAACTAATGTAGTATGTTAAAAGTCTCAAGAATTAAATAACGTGTTACTGGTTGGCGGTGGGGGAAATAATGTTCCAAGCTCTGGTTTGGTGGGAAGAATACCACAGTCTTGCTACAGTGAGGCTGGCCAAGTCAAGAGCATGAGTGTTTATCCCTTCAAGCAGGATTTGTTGTGGTTGTTTTGTGACACACTGCTTAGCATCTTGTTAGTGATATACACATGCATAAATGTGACTTATGTTCACATATGTTTCTATTTTGATGAAGCATGGAGGGGTTATTTTCCAGCGTTTTGCGCCCCAATCCAAAGCCTTCTTCTTAGGCATTGTCATGCCCTGCGAGAGGCACTTGTCAAGCCCTGTCTTGGCTAGAATCCTGTTGCACATAGACCCATTGATTCAAATGTTGAAAGGTGAGTCAACACATAGGGCAGCTGTCAAACCCTGGAAGCAGCTGATATTGCTTGCCTGGGGAAGGGGAAGAAAGCAATCTATATATTATGGGGTCTGTATACATGGGCCAAAGGCTGTTTTTCCCCTGACCTTATGTTGTCCTATCCAGGCAATGCAAGCCATTAGCCCCAGACTGCAATCAATCAGTTTGGATACGAATCCGGCTGTCTCAGACCGATCCCAGCCCAAAGGGACCTAAATTTGATCCTAAATGATTGGTTGTTTGCCTCAGAGTTTTCCAGAAACTTCACAGGAATGGCCAGCAGACTGGACAGCACTGCACCCCTTATCTGCCACTGCCACACCAAGGCCTCTGACATCAGAAGGAGGCATCTGGCCACATGGATATAGCCAGGCGCACCACTTTTGCTGGTATGGAGCATCACAGCAGCAGAAGGTAAGGGGCATGCGATGACAGTGGGTCCATGGCATATCATGATGCCATCCCAGGGACTAAACTGGGTCAGAACCAGGAGCAGGATACACTGGTTTGGCCCTGTGATATTCTACCCCTCTGCTCAGGCCCTAGATACAGCCGATCTGGGCTCTGAGGAGAAAGCAAAGGGAAGGGAGGAAACACTCCATCTTTCCCCTTCTGAGCCAAGACCTGATACTTCTTCATTGCCTGAATTGCCTCCCCACCCCTCACCAGTAAGAGTGGCAGCAGTGATTGTCTTATACAGTGGGCCCTTATACAGTGGGCCCTTGGTTCCAGGACTCACCATGATTACCAAAATCCACAGTTGCTCGTCCCATTAAATACAATGACATAGTAAACTGGTGTTTCTAATATAAAATGTCAAAATCAAGGTTTGTTTGTTTTTTAATGGTTATACATACACACACACACACACACATTCAAGCCGTGGATGCTTGAATCCATGGATAAAGAATCTGGGGACATGGAGGAAAGCTGGTTTTATATATATACCAATGCAGAAATGCTTAGCTGATGATTACATTCTCTTACACATTCTCCCCATTTTTTCCCTTCCATCCTTTTCTTTTCTTTTCTTTTTTTATATCTGCAATAAAATTGCTCTTAAAGCAATTTGCAGAAAGAGGCATGTTGGACAATTCTCCTGACAATGGACTGTCCTCCTCTGCCCAGAAGTAGATCAAATGGTGCTGGAGGGGCAGTGAGGGGAGGGGGCTGCACAAGATCACTTTGTATCTTAACATTCCTGCAGGAGAAACTGGGGGGGGGGGGGGGGGAGGAGGAAAGAAAGGCCTGTGAGAAATTGATGATAGTCTGAGGGATACCCTTCTGCTAAGAATAAACAGAAGGTCTGCAGTCTCCTTTTAGCACTAATGTGTTGGCCTTCTGCCTCTTAGTCTAGCCAAGACACTGATGGAGAAAAGTCAAGAGGAAGAGTGGGATGCCTTGGCAACTACCCGTTCCTTCAGGGGAAGCCTGTCTCTCACTGTGAAAATCCCTGACCTGGGGGGCTCCAGGGAGGAGTGGTGGCATCATGTGAAACCTTGCCTGATCCAACTGATGAATGATAAATGTGCCCAGCCAGAATCCGATAGATTCCCTGCCACCACTGCTTTTTCAAGGGAGTCTGTTTAGACATTCTGCTGTTGGGGATCAAGTGCAGGACAGGAATACATGTACCATTTTTGTACGGGAAGAAGACTCAATCCAGTGCTAAGAGAAGAAGATGTGTGCAGGCCTGCCTAGCGCAGATGTGACTAGTCACGCCAGCAGACCCAGGACCAGCTCTCTTCTTAGGTAATATCTGGTTCAGGTGGCAGAAGTTGAAAGCCACCCAACAGAGGCAAGGTGTTGGAAAAGAGGGGTGTGTGGGGGTGTGTGTAACGTGGGATGGAGGATGTCCAAAGGGGGGATGGAGCGGGTCCAAAGGAGGGCAACTAAGATGGTGAAGGGTCTGAAAACCATGCCCTATGAGGAACGACTTAGGGAACTGGGGATGTTTAGCCTGGAGAAGAGAAGGTTGAGAGGTGATATGATAGCCCTGTTCAAATATTTGAAGGGATGTCATATTGAAGAGGGAGCAAGCTTGTTTTCTGCTGCCGCAGAGACTAGAACGCGGAACAATGGATGCAAGCTGCAGGAAAAGAGATTCCACCTCAACATTAGGAGGAACTTCCTGACAGTAAGGGCTGTTCGATGGTGGAACACACTCCCTCGAAGTGTAGTGGAGTCTCCATCCTTGGAGGTCTTTAAGCAGAGGCTGGATGGCCATCTGTCGGGGATGCTTTGACTGGGAGTTCCTGCATGGCAGGGGGTTGGACTGGCTGGCCCTTGTGGTCTCTTCCAACTTTATGATTCTATGATTCTATGATGTCTTCCCTGATGTTGTTGTATGTCTTTAAGTAAACTCCAACTTATGGTCACTCTTGAGTTTATCACATGGGAGGGAAGCACCCAAATCCTGTGCATAAATGGGGTTTAAACCTGGTAAAATCCCTTCAGATGATGTCACTTGAATTAAGCATTAACATGACATTAACCCATGCAAAAAGTGGCAAAATTGTGCCACTTTTTAACTTCGGGTTAATGTTGTGTTAATGCTTAATTCATCTGAAAACAACCCTGCTCTTGCAGGATTTTCCTGGGATTTAAACCCTGTTTATGCACAGGATTTGGACACTTTGCCTCCTGTGTGATAAACTCCTCTGTCTTGTCTGTTCTTTGCAAGATTCATTCAGAAGAGGTTTGCCTCCCTTCCTCTGAGGCTGAGAGAGAGAGTGACTTGCCTAAAGTCACGCTTGAGTTCCCATGGCTGAGTGGGATTTCAACGTTGGTCTTCCAGAATGTTAGTCCAACACTCCAATTGCTACAACACATTTCCCTGTGCTAGTATTTAAATAGGATCCAGCAATCCAGTCAACTTCTGTCGGGGAGGAGACAAGAGAGGCTTCTCACCTTCACTGCGACCACCAAAATACCTTAGCCAGGCTTTAAATTGTGTGTTTAGGGGTCACTCCCTTTCATTTTGTTGTCCTAATAGTTCATTCTTGATCTTTGCCTTCCAGCTTCATAGATGTGTTGCTATTTCCAAAAATATGGTTAAACCATCTTGGCCAGAGTCCTGATGGTTAGTTAGAACTAGCATAGACCCATTGATTCAATTGTTGAATCAACACACATAAATCCAATTGATTCAATGAGGCTACTCTAGTCAGGACTAACAGCTTTCTTTTTTGTCAATCTACCACCATCACCACCTTATTAGATCCCAGATAATATGACATTCAGATCCCCCTAACGCAAATTATATTTTGGAAATGGAATACATAGAACAGCCACAAATTCTCTCTCCCTCTCCTTTCCATCCATAGCTGCTCTCTCCTGTATTGCTTTCTAAGCTGCTCTCATTTCAGGGTATGGGCTAGAGGCTATGTGTTCAGCAAAGCCCTCCCTTGGTCCTACATAATTCACCCTGGTAAAAGATCTGCTCATTCAACATTACTGCAGTGGGATTTGAAGCAACCCAGCTTAGCACCTGTTTCAATATGCACTTCATAGTGACTCATATGTCTTAATGGCTGGCCCATCTACTTGAGCATCTTTAGATCCTGATTGCTTGCATGGGTAGTCAGCGCATTGATTAGCCTAAGGAGCAGTAATATATACTCACCACAAAAATGTTTTGAGAGCATTTATCAGGCTCCCTCAGCTCTTTCTTGACTTGGGGGGTGGGGAGGGGACAGTTGGCAGGGAAACTGGAGGAGAAACTGTACACGCACACGCACACACACACAAGGGTTCTGTACCAAAAATGAGATGGGGAGCTAGGGAAGAAGCAGCAGCATATTATATCATTTCTTCCTTTTATCACAGGCTTGTTCAGGGCAGCATACATGTCATTTTATCTTCACACTAGCCCTGTGAGGTAGGTTGGGGTGCAAAGCTAGGCTCATGATTTGCTACAGTGAGGCAGCTGTCTCAAGTAGCAGTTCTGGGGTTTCATGAAGGGCAAGAAATTGATCAGTATTGCTCTTTTGCCTCAAGTGTCAGAATCACTTGGCTGTATATTATGCACCCTGTGTGTGCTGTGTGTGTGCTGTGTGTGTGCTGTGTTGTGCCATTTGCAGCTGCCCCTCAGGCAGCAGAAGATCTTTGACTAGTCCCGTTATCAGGGTGAAAGAGTCTGACTAGCAGAAAGAGACTTTGTGAGTTTTGTGGAACCACCAGAGACTCTCAAGTCATGATTTTCACACTATCCAAACACTCAAGATAGTGAAATGTTAAATTTATACCATGACCACAAGGATCCCCGATCCAAGGAACAGAGCAGCTCTCAACTGCCTAAGGGCTAGTCTAGCATGATTAAAATACTCCTCACTCCAGTCAAATAGAATTTGGTCTGACCACGTGCAATTTGTAGGAGTTTGGGCTTTTTGCCGGGGGTGGGGTAACACATTAAACTCTGTAGAAAAAGTGTTTCTACTGGAGTATCCATGGAAATCTGCAGATATACACATTATCACACATGTGGCTGTCCATCTGCTTTGCATGCATTCAGATGGCTGTGCACTTTTGGATAAGAGAGAGTGAATAGATGCAAATACATGCAAATTTGCCCTGGAAAATTAAGACAATTAATTAGTGTTGTGAATGGGTAAAAATCCACAGCAATGTGCATAATACACTTAGATGTAGACTAGCCCCAAGTTTAGTGACAGCACACAATAGAGTATTCCTTGCACCCAGTGCCACACCCAATAAACGAGAACAGCTCTGAGGAAGAGGAGTGGACTGAACTGGACATTTTCTGTGACTATGAAAAAGTCATTTTAGCAAGGCTTAGAAAAGTTTGGCAAGGGACTCAAACTCGCTGAAACTCTCTCCAATATGACCAGTGTGATTCTGGCTGTGGGAAGTCCCCCCACATTAGTAATCTTTCCAGATTTTGGTTCTCTGTCCTACCCAAAAGGACTTTCAGTTCATTTAACCAAGAATTTGCTTCTCCTCCACAGTTGTGACAGAACATTCAGGGCAGAGATTAAATGGATCCTATTGTTACAAACCAAATTCACTAATTAACAAGCTACAGAAAAGAT
Organism: Urosaurus nigricauda; assembly: GCA_034509955.1. Lineage (NCBI taxonomy): Eukaryota > Metazoa > Chordata > Lepidosauria > Squamata > Phrynosomatidae > Urosaurus > Urosaurus nigricauda. Next base: position 123,320,447 of record JAOEGL010000001.1, on the reverse strand, counting down.
GGCAATGAGGTCCTGCTTACATTTGGAAGAGAGGAAAAAATTGCCAGGAGAGCAAAAACAGAAAACAAGGAGCTTGATTTCTGACCTACATTTTTCAGGTCTCAGTTTAAACTGCCCATGCTCTTCATCTAAGAACCAAAGAAGTTCTGGCTTCCCCATTGCATGCTGTAGGGCTTTATTCTGAGCAGGCCTCCATAGAATCAGACTTTCACTTCACTTGTTTGTCAAAACAAGCAAAACCGCAGAGCAAAGAGGAAGTGAAGGCTGAGATGTCAGTACAGCAAACAGACGTGCTGAAAGGTATCATGAATTAACCTCAAAACCACGACAATCATCAGAGAAACAGGTGCTTCAGAGGAAGGTAGCACAAGTGAGTGCTAGAATAACTCCTCTTGCAAGACAGAGTATTTACTGCCTCTGTCAAAGCTGGTTCATTGGCTGGGGCTATGAGGTTTTCATGTTGCCTGCCACATTTCTATTCTTGGGTTTGCAAAAGTCCCTTTCACAGTCTACTGAGAGGCCCAGCTACTCAATCTAATGAAGATCTGGCATAACAAATACTCATCTTTTCACATTTCCCTATGCTTGAGTCCCCTTATTTTATTTTCAATAAAATCCCCAAAGAAGAGGTAGCAGCAGAGGTAGGAGAACCAGAGAATGGCAGAAGTATCCAAAATGTGGGGGATAAGGGATTCTCGTAGTTCAGGAAGAACCTAGTGTGTTCAGTGGTCAGGTTTTGCTAACAGACTGTGGAGGTCAAACAGAAAAGCCTGGAGGGTGGTATGAAATGGAGTCACTTGCAAGGGTGTATGGCTGGCTGGCTGGCTGCAGGCAGTCATTCTGATGCTGCAACATATTGTGGCAGGCCCAATTAAGCACTTGATTTCCTGTGCTATCTGAACAGTCATTATGAGATTATGGTGACTGCTGAAAGCCCTGATACTGCATATGATCTTGTATTTCCTATCAGTCCCACAGGCCCCCATTTGTATTTACTGAAAATATCCTCTCCACACTTGAAATCAGATGCATGGTGTGATACTGACTGAAAGACAAGGTAGCGCTTCAAGTCAGAGGCCCAGGTTCCAAGCATAACCACCACTGGGTGATGACAGAGACAGAGATAGATAACTGAGGGCCCATATAGACAGGCCAAAATAAAGCTGATTCGGGTCACTTTGGAGATATTTAAATGATGCATGTGTCCTAAGAGGCTGGAAGCCATTCCAAAGCCACTCTCCAGTCCTAAGGACTGGAGTGAAGCTTTGGTGCAGCTTCTGGCCTCTTAGGACACATGCATCATTTAAACAGCATATCTCCAAACTGACCCAAAGCAGCTTTATTTTGGCCTGTCTGTACAGGCCCATAGGCAACTTCTTGCTACGGCCTCCCCTGGATGACTTACAAAACAATCTGTGGGAGTAATGGTGGGGGTAGCTCTTTGTTTGTTATGTGACTTCAGTAGACCTATGGTGACCCTATCCTAGGGTTTCTTGTCAAGATTTGTTCAGAGGAGGCTTCCTAATGCTATTTCCTTCCACATAGATTGAGACAGTGTGACTTGCCCAAGGTCATCCAGTGGTTTTCCATGGCTGAGCAGGGATTCAAAGCTTGGTCTCCTGGAATCCTAAGCTAACATTCAAACCACTATGCCACACTGTCTCTCTGAGGTAATCCTCAGAGAGGATTCATAACAACAGTGGGAAAATGAGGAAAGATCAGGCTCTGAATTTCACTGTTTCATGAAGAGTCTCAAAAATTTACCTTTAGGACTACAGTTCCCAGAATCCCCCAGACAGCATGGCAGGCAATCTCATGGTTCCCCAGACCTCTTTAGATGGGAACGGCCTGCATTTCGTTTACTTCAAAATGTGGCACACCACCCATGCTGGTTTCAGGGAAGGCGCTCTCTGGCACCTTTATCTTTATGGAGGTGGGTTTTGGATTTGTGCCTGATAGGCCTGCCATGATGACCTTGGTGAGGAGTAAAACTTTCTGTTCTCGGAATGTTTCTTTCATTCGTTTTTTCAGCTATGCCAGTAAAGTGATGCTATGCCTTCTCTTCCTCACAGGCAGCTAGGATGAAGCGTCCAGTGCCAACGCCCATGACCAAACTCCTGGATTGGCTCAGTGGAGCTCTGTCTTTTTTGTCCTTCCACCCATGAAGGGTGTAGCTGTAAAGGAGGCAAAATGGGGGTACTGCTCCACATGTAGGAATTCTGGTCCCCCAATGAAATTTCTAGCACTGCAGTAATTTAAAACATTTCAACATTAAGAAATACAATCCAGGCATCCAAATGCAACAGGTATTCTAGTGCAAACAATTTTCATTGTCTCACTCTGTAACACTAGAAATTTGGGGGAATGAAGAAAAATATCATTTTAGGGGGAATCAAGATTCTTAGGGGGAATAAATGCTTTCACTCCCACCCCTCATAGCAACACCCCTTCCCCCACTGCACTACACCAAACTCAGCAAACCAGATAGGATGCTACCCTCAGTCATTAAAATACCTTGATAAAAGAACTGTTGCTTATACATTTGAAAGAGAAGTACAGAAATGATGTGGCCATGTGCCATTTGGGGCTACAGTGGAGATGGTCCTGAAGGCCCTGATTGTAGACATATCTGTAAAAGGGATCATAGTGTCATAGAATCATAGAGTTGGAAGAGACCCCAAGGGCCATCCAGTCCAACCCCCTACCATGCAGGAACTCTCAATCAAAGCATACCCGACAGATGGCCATCTTTCTGGGGCAATCCCATACATATCTTCTTAGAAGTAAGCACCTTTGAGTTCAGTGGGACTTGCCCCCAAGAAAGTGTGTGCCTTAGTCATACAATCTGTAATGTTGCCTTGCTACTCAGTATATAAAAAACACATTGCAGAGGAAGGAAAGATTTCAGCATGCCTAACCTGAAAAGAGTACCCATGTTTTCCTTATGTTCTGCATTCCATCATGTTAGAAAATGCATGATCTGGTAATGCAAAACTTGAGGATGTTATTTTTTCCTGGAGTACAGGTACAAAACTCATCGGCTGTCATATCTGGGGGATTCTGAGAGCTGTGGTCCTCAAAAGTAACTTTGCTAAGCTTTGGAATGACAGGATGCTGAATGGGGTACTGGCCCTCTCTGCTATCATGAATGCCAATGAGCCCAAGGGGGATTTTACTAGCAATTAATAATAATAATGCCAACAGACCAAGAAGCATCTGTCATTATTATCTGAGCATATGACAGCTCAGAGAGAGAGAAAGGTAAGGCTGAGAGAGGGAAAGGGCTGACACACACAAAACAGCCACTGCAAGCATGCTGTTTCAAATTGCTCCCTGTGGTGGCTGCAGCTGCCTCTACAAACAGAGCCACATGTAATAACCCCCTCTCTCCCTACTAGGGATGGACATCACCTGGCCCTCTGAATGTTGTTGGATTGCAGCTTCCTCAGTCTTGGCATATCCAGCCAAGCCAGGTGTGAGGGATAATGGGACATGTACTCTGACATCATCTAGAGTAGATGGAGAGCAAGATGGAATTTCAAGGGGAGCAACAAAGCGTGGCCTGTGTGACAAGTCACGTGTGATCATTCAGCCAGCTGTCAGTGTTCCTTGAGAAGTGGTGGTAGGTGGTTGTGTTGTGTAGATAGTAGTCTCATTGTTTATTTATTCAAAAGAAGAGAAAATCAGAATAAATATATAAAAAACTTACTTATTGTCGGAGTATTTCTTTTAAAATCATTATAACACAACATCTGACATGAGCATTGTATATTGTTTCACTCATAAATTCATGATCATGAGAGGTCATCAAGTTCATGATCACAAGAGTTCATCTGTTCCTCTACCCCTCCTTTGCTGAGGACAGTTTTAGGTTGCATCTGCACTGCAGAATTAATACAATTTGACACCATTTTAACTGTCATGGCTCCATCCTATGGAATCCTGAGATTTGAAGTTTGGTGGGGCACCAAAACTCTCTGACAGAGAAGGCTAATCTCCAAAAACAGCAAATCCCAGAATTCCACACATTGAGCCATGGCAGTTAAAGCAGTGTCAAACTGCATTAATTCTGCAGGCAGCCTTAGAGGTGTCACATGTAATGCCCATATATATTCAAACCTAACTGTTCAATCCTGAGGACTAGAAACATTTTAATTTAAAATGACATAAAACTTATGATTTTGAGATGTGGAAAAATTACCCTATGTCAAAATCCATATTTGTACAATGTGGTGGCAGAAGTATAGAATAAACATGACTCTCACTTGGGGTCCAAAGATTTTCAAGAAACATCTGAAACAGAGCATATTATCTTTTCTAAAAGTACTTATAACCAAGGAAGCAGGTGCAACAATTTATAATCAAGGAGGCAGTTACCCATTTGAGGAAGACAGAAATCCACCATAAGAAGGAGATCCCAAAAAAGTGAAAAGATTCTCTTTGTTATTGCTGTTATTGTTGTGTGCCTTCAATTCATTTCCAGCTTATGTTGACTCAAAAGCAACCCTATCATGGGGTTTTCTTGGTATGTTTCTTCAGAGGGGGTTTGCCATTGCCATCCTCTGAGGCTGAGAGAGTGTGACTACTAGATTCCTATCTCTGCTCAGACTGTTGTGCACTGATCTCATTGCTGAGCTCATCCAATAGGAAAAGCCCTCCTAGTGCTTTTCCATGTGAGTAAGACTCTGGACTCTTTGAGACGTGGGAAATTGGAAGTATAATCCAAGGGCAATCCAAATGCAACCATGGGGTTTCACGTTATTGCGAATTAGAGTTTCTCATGCAATTTTGGGCAAAAGGGAAGTCACTCCGAATGCAATCATAGGTTTCACGTTATTGCGAATTACAGCTTCTCATGCAATTTCGGGCAAGGAGGGGTCATTTTCGGGTAATGGGAAGTCATTCTGAATGCCTTCCGAATGCAATGGGGATTCACGTAAATTCGCTAAACAAGCGAATTCACGTGGATTCGCATTGGCTGCATTCGAAGTTGGGAGAAATTCCTCCAGTGTGAAAGAGTCCATTGTGTCTGCTCCTCCACCCACCCAGGGCACCAGTGGCCTTCTTGCAAACTCTTCATAGGAAATGAACCATTTCCTTTTTCTTTCCAATTGCTATTTCAGTACTCAGTGAATGACATGGCTGCAGCACCTTTCTGTTCCTGCTATGAAGATTTTAAACTTAGCTCTCTCCTTTACCTTTTTGTCATCTGCAATGGTAAGTGTCTTTAAAGGACTCTGCCTTCTGTCAATAGATAACCCTGGTTCTCACACTTGTAGCCTTGCACACTGATTTTTCTTAGCTCACTCTGCCCACAGTCTCTGGGGCTTTTCTTCAGCCTTCCCAGTTGACATGTCTGTTTCTCTCCCTTCAGCTTTATTGGGCAGTGACTCTGCTGTGACAGTGACCAGGAACATCTGTTGACCAGCCTTTTGCAAGAAGCGAATCTTACAATCAGGTGTTCTGTTAGTGGCTCAAACTACAATTTGTTCTGGTATCGCCAGCTGCCTGGCAAGGTAGAGCTACAAGTGCTTGGGGTCCTCCACAGTCATGGGGACAAACTGCAAGATATTGACTCCAATTTGAAAGTCCAGCTGAGTGGGGAATGGTTGGATAAAACCAATAAATAAATAAATCTGCACCTCTAGATTCTTCAGCCTGGTGGCACAGGTCTGTATCTGTGTGCAGCAAGAGACACAGTAAGAAAGACAGTAAGAGAGACAGGAACTGGGGCTGGCACAAAATGGAGTGCCAACAACAGACACCCCACATGGGGCTGAGAAAACGCATTCCCAGTGCCACAATCATGCATCAGCATATCAGTTAGGGACACTGAAGCTGTCATTTTCTATCTTCTAGTCGGTTCAATCTAGATGCTGCCACCACTGGTACAGTGTAATTGAGGTTGGTTTGCTTAAATTTTACCACAGCCATGGTGTGCTGTCTGCTACCAGAACCCACAGCACTACTATTAACACAGAGACAAACTGAGCACCCACATTTTTCACACAAACACACAAACATCAACAACTTTCTCCATCTACTAGATATCAACAAAAAATATTCAAGAATTTCTGTGGACATCTCCAACTTCCTAAATACACAGTACACTGGCTGTGCTATATACACACCTTGTTTCATAACTCTTTTTTCATTCAAGAATGCAGTGCACACTTATCTGTGTTGCTCTGGATCCCTATGATTGTCACTTCACATAAAATCCATCTTTTCTTCACTTTCCATCCACAAGTAATTAACGTTAAGATGTACACTTAAGTCCTATTATTATGCAAAAAGTCCCAATGAATGAAAATGCCTCTGAGGATACACAGATTGTTTTTCCATCAACACATTGACTAACCATAGGCAATTTCCACATATTTAAAGTTAATTAATATGGTCTCCATGACAGATTGACAGTAAGATTTCTGTTTGTGCCAACAACACTGTCATCTGGGAGAAGGAGATCATGGCGAACTTCATTAGTGTATAGCTCTGACTGCTATCCACATACAAAATAGATATAGAACAAGAATTCCTCAGAGCAAGTGCAGAGCTTAGGTTTTCTCCCAGGGAATATTCATATCCAAACTGCATATATGTGAGTCCTGAAAGAAGGAATTCAGCCCAGAGTATATGTCATCCAATCAAGCATGACTTCTAAGTTCCCCATTTTGGAAAAGAATAACTAGATAAAAATAAATCCAGTGTATGGGACTCTTGAATATCTGAAACACTACTCATGCAGTTTCCTGATTGGGAAAGAGGTGACATTTAAGATTTCACTGCACTTGTCTTTACTGAACCTGCATAATTAATTCTTCTTTTGCTAACTATAGAAAGCAGCAGAGAGCTACACAGAACCCTAGAACCTTACCCAGAGGAAGTCCAGTTCATGTCCCTTCCCTCCCTTCTTTTGGGAAATGTGTACACAGGTAGAAACCAATCTTTGTACTCTTAAAGACTAGAAACATTTTCTGTCCAAAATAAGAGGACATCAGAGAATTTCCAAATAGGGAACTCTGTGTCCTGTGCAAATTTCCATATTTGTGCCATGTGATGTAGTCCAGGGTCAAAGATTCTGGGGGAACACCTGAACTGGGGAATGAAACAAAGGAAGTTGAAGCAGCCAATATCCAACAGCTTCCTCCAGAGAAGCCAGGGACCTACTGCAAGAAGAAGGACAAAAGAGATGTGGGATGACCTTCCACTTTACTCCCATCTGTATTTTGAGTCTTCTTACCAGTGGCACCACCAGGTTTAGTGACACCTGAGGCAGGGGTGGCTGCTGAAGGAGGGTGGCAGTGGCAGTGGTCTGCCCCACTCTCCCCTCCTGATGCTTTGCTCAACCACCACCCTCACTGCCACCTCGGCTCTCTCCCTGGGCAGAGAGTTGGGTCCATGATGAAGCCACAAAGGGTGTGCTCACCCTTCTGCTACAGTGGGAGGAGAGACACACTGAGTGTCACCCTTTTTCTGGGGTGTCACTTAGTGAGCTCTGAACCCCCCGCACCCTCCTAGTGACCCCACTAAATGACACACCACAACACATTGGGATGCTAACAATCTGGTTGATGTTGCCTCCACTCTGAAGATCCATCTGAGAAATGAATGGCTGAAAGGGGTCCGAGATTGAGCCTGCACCTCAAAGTTCTTTAGCCTAGGCCCTAGGGAAACAGAGCTGTACCTGTCTGCCACTGCAAGGGACCCAGTGAGAAAGGCAGGAACTGGGGTTGGTGCAGAACTGAGTGCCAAGTCCAAATAATGCCAGCCTGTCCCCAGTGCCTTCTGCTGATAAAAATCTCTTCCAAAGGATACTCTACACATCTCACACCTGGGGCCCATTCCCACTTGAGGAAAAACCCGCATTGGAACCGAGCTGTGCTACGCTTATGAAAGCAATTCCAAAAGGCCCCTCATTCACAATATGAAAAGGGACCTTGTTTGGAACTGCTTTCTTAGCTGGGAACGCTTGTCATTCCCACTGGAGCTGCCATGTAAGGTGACAGCCCTTAACGCCCCATCCCCTTTCCGCAGGGGAATTTTTTTTATGGGGGGGGGGTATTGATTGCAAAATCAATCTTGTGCATTTGCAATCTTGTGCAGTTGTGATCTTGTGCATTTGTGATCAGTATAATGAAGAAAAAGAGAAAAAAAGGAAGGAAGGGGAAGGAAGGAAGGAAGGAAGGAAGGAAGGAAGGAAGGAAGGACCCCCCCCCTCCCAGGAGCAAGTGTGTGTGTGTGTGTGTTTTCTTTTTCTTCATTATACTGATCGCAAATGCACAAGATCACAAATGCACAAGATTGAAAATGCCCAAGATTGATTTTGCGATCAATACCCCCCTCCAAAAAAACCCCCACGATTCTGACCAGCCTTCCGACTTACTGGAAACGCTTTAGAATCGTCTTTTCTGAAAAAGACCACTTTAAAACTAGTGTCAGGAAAGCCCGGGCTATTTGCTTTTAATCCGGTCCTTTCCTCCACTAATTGATCCGATGAGGATCAGAAGTCGATTTGAGTGTGAACGAGAGTCATATAGCCCACGTCACACTTCCAATCAAAATGTCGTGGGAATGGGGCCCTAGTACACTGAAACTAAGACCCATATTTGTACTGCAGGGTGACAGAAGCAGAGGATACCAACAGAACTCACTTTGGTTTCAATGGTTCTGAATTGACAGCTGCAGGAGAGATCAGCCTAAATCCCATTGTTGGTCTCAACTAGAGTAGCCTGACTAAATTAATGGAATTGACATAAGAGGGAACTTAGTATTTAACAATCAATTTAGTGTGCCTGCTTTGTTGGGACAAACAAGTCAATTCTGGCCAATATTTTTTTGTTGTGTGCCTTCAAGTCATTTCTGATTTATGGCAACTCTAAGGCAACCCTATTATGGGGCAAAATTTGTTCAGAGGAGTTTTGCCATTGCCAAATATTACCTTCTTTGAAACTGTTTCTCACCCATGAAACAAGAGCAGTAAAGCCACTGCCTTTCAACAGCCACTTTTGGAGGGGCTGGAATCTCGCTGCAAAGAAGAAAGCAAAAGAGTTGTTCACTCCTATCTCTGCTTAGGCTCTCCTCTTATCTTTCGTTTAAGCTAATCCATTTAGTCTACTAAAACCACCGAGCAGGCAACATGTCCAGTCTCCTCCTCCTCCATCCACCCACAACACCTGCAGCCTTGTTACATACTCATCACAGGAAGTCAAGTAGCTTCTGGTATCTTTACAGTTACCGTTGTCAGCAACAAACTCAGATGGCTGCAACATCCATTCAGTCCTGCTGTGGATTATTTGAATTTCACTCCTTCCTCTCCTTCATTGTCTTGTGGTGTGGTAAGTGGCTTGGAACAACCTTGGGCTCTCTTTCCATCCTTAATCCCCCCTCTCTTTGTGTCTTGCATGGATGCCCTCACTTATTACCGTATATACTTGACTATAAGTCGACCTCATGTATAAGTCAAGGGCAAGTTTTGGGGCCAAAATTATGGATTTTGCTATGACCCGTAGATAAGTCAAGGGTAAAATTTAGGGGCATATAAGAAAGGATTTAAAGGATGCAGCAAAGCAAAACAATGTCAAATAACTTCCAAAAGTCCATCTGACATAAGTCTTTGTGCTTATTCTTAAGACTGGATGGATGAGAGAATAAAGGGGGTCAATGCTTCCAGGAAACATTATACTCTTGCTTTTCACCAGGGGATGTTTCCTTCTTTTAAATAAGAGTTAATTTACAGTACTTACATTGACCCATGGATAAGTCGACTCAGGTTTTTTGGGTCGATTTTTTGACCTAAATTTCTAGACATACATGAGTATATACAGTAATCTCCCTTGGCTTGTTCTATCCACAGTGTCTGGAGCTCTCCTCCAGCCCTCCCAACCCTCCCAACTGACACAACTCTTTTTCTCCTTCCAGCTTTAGTGGTCAGTGCCTCTGCAGTGACAGTGACCCAGGAACCACTGTTTGCCAGCTCCTTGCAGGGGAAGGAGCTTGTATTAAGATGCTCACACTCAGAGACTATAAACTACAATTTGTACTGGTATCGTCAGCTGCCTGGGAAGGTAGAGCTTCAGGTCCTTGGGAATCTTTATCCTTACGATAATAATCTGGCAGATGTTGATCCCAAACTGAAGGATAGGCTGACTGGGAAATGGCTGGATGACAGCAAGCAAGTTATGAGCCTGAACTTTAAAGATCTGCAGCCTAGTGACACAGGGTTGTATCTGTGTGCTGCAAGTGACACAGTGAGAGAGGCAGGAACTGGTACTGGTGCAAAACTGAGTGTCTGGAAGAAACAAATACCAAAGCATCTCTCAGGAGCAGCTGAGAAAATACACCTCCAGTTCCGTAAGCATGCATTAGGCCATTGACACCCACATGCAGGATACCCTAAAGCCAATGTCTCCTAATCACTAAACAGCTCAGTTAAAAATGTCTTCATTTTCACACTGCCAGCATAATGTCTGTCATCCCTGAATTTTGGTGCTGTTGAATTACCCTTATACACCAGGCCAGTCCATACAGGAATACATAATATTCCTGGATTTTTCATCTCTTGGGTAACTCACACTGGAATGACTCACCTCAAAAGAATTGTGTTGTAGATCACGGGGAGGGATATGAGTCTTATTTCTGTGGGATTTTATCTGTAATGGCCCTTTTACATTTACAGTTGGCCCTCATTGTTTCTAATCAAAACAGGAAAGATTTCCCATATAGAGAACATTTTGCCTGTTCCCAATTCCAAATTTGTACAATGTGATGGTAGAAATCTAGCAGTATATGCAGCTCTCAGCCCCTGGTCAAAGATTTTGGGGAAACACCTGAAGCAGGGGGGAAATAGTCTTTATTTAAAAACAAGAAAGCTGACGCAGCAAACTGTTCACAGTCTTGTTCAGAAAAGACAATCATAATAATAAAATTAAATAATAATATTAAAATTTGACGTACTGTTAATCAAATTTAAGTATAAATAAGAATTATTAGTTCAGAGTATGAATATCAAGCATCTCAGATTTGGCCATTTTGGTATCTTTTTTCATCAGCTTAAAACAAAGTAAGTTCTATTTTTTATTTTCCAAGTCTTTTATATATTAGAGATAAAACAATAATAACTACACAAATATTCTAAACAATTTTATCTAGATCAAAATAAAATCCAGAAAGTCACATGGGGGCTTTCTAGATTGGCAGGAAATGGTGACATGAAGTTGCCTTTTCCTTAATACTTAGTAGGGGCACTGCAAGTCCCAGGTGTGTAATAAAAAGGCATAGGGCAGCTACACTGAGGGGGTGTGGGGACGACTTATCTGAAGTCTGTTCTGTTGCTCAGCAACTACATTGGAAGCTGTCAGGCTGCTAGAAACATGGAGCAGCTGCATGGGTGGCAATGAATGGGGCTTTTGGCTGCACTGAACCTTTAATATTTTTGTTGTTGTTGTTGCCAGCTGTGAACTGCACAGTTGCACCAGTACATCATGCAGGCAATTGTATTGCCAGCTGCAAACTGCGCAGTTGCGCAGGTACATCACACATGAACTGTGCAGTTATGAAGATCTGTCAAATTACCATTGTGGATTCGCTTCCCTTTTTAAAGTGTGCAATTGCATCGGTGCACATTATTAATACCCCACCCCTTTGAGATCAATCGAGGCAGCTTACACATTAAAATATTATTACACCAATAAAACAAACTGCATCCCTCCCCCCCTTACAATTACAATTTAAGTTTATGAATAAACTTCTTTATTTTATGAATGAATTGACATTTTATGCGCAGCTGCATAACAGTTACAGCATCCCAGAGTCCCTACTGCACATGCCTAGGGTTCGGATTAGAGCTGGAGCTAGGGTTTGAGAGCTTTAAAAAACTGCACAGTTGCACTGCAGCATTTAGATGCAGCTGTGAAGTTACAGCCTTTTTAAAAAGAAGCTGGGAAAAGCAGGTCCTTTTTAAAGCTGCTATTTCCCCACTAAAATGCAAAAGAAGTGTGTTCATGCCAAACTTTCAGTGTGGGTCATCTAAAGGCTACACTTTCATGCAGGCATGAACACACCTCTTTTTGCCAGTCTAGATCAGCCCATTGTCTATTTTCTATTTTTTTCTTGTGGGTTTTTTTTCCTCCCTCTTTTTCTTTTCTTTATGTATCTTTCTTTGTGTACTTATGCACTCTTCAGTATTTGTTATTTACCCCATGCTTATTGTATGTTCATCGCTTGTATGTTCATTGCTTGTAAGTTGACTGTTTGTATTGTATGTATTACATGTATATTGTATGTTTAATTTTTAAAAAAGACAAAAATAACTCCAAGAAGGAAATCAAAAGAAAGGTGGGAAGACCTTTCACTTGAATCCCATCTGTAGCAGAGTTCCTCCTCTGGTTTTCTTGCTGAGTTCATTTGATAGGGGAAAAAACCTCCTAGTACTGTCATAGAGGCAGGAAATTCTGTCTCCCATTCTCCCACAAAACCTGCACTCTTATTGTGCACACTGCAGGAAATCATGGCTCTCAATCTTATTGGAGAGGCAGGGTAGAAATAAATAAATAAATAAATAAATAAATATTATTATTACGTTCATGACCCAGGTTTTACACAGTTTCTCACAAGGGAAGACACTTACTTTCAGTGGGTCATATTCAACAAAGTCAGACTCCAGATTCTTCTCGGTATGACAACCTCCATAAGAAGCTACAGCAAGAATATCTCAAGTGCCTCATATATTTTGATGATGAATTGGCCAAGGTATCGGACTGAAGAAAGACATGAATGAGAAGCAAATTGTGACCTCATACCTCTATGGCCTTCAGCCTAGTGGCATAGGGCTGTTTCCGTGTGTCTCAAGAAACACAGTAAAAGGCAGGAATCAAGGCTGGTGTAAAACCTGCCAAGTGCCAAGAACAGACACCTCACCTGAGGCTGAGAAGACACATCTCCCCATGTTATAAATTTGTATCAGCATCCTCCATACCTCATTCCCCCTGCCAGACTGAAACCACTGTCTTCTCCTCAGAACCATGCAGATGTTGTTCCCTCTCTCACCAGATCTTTTGGCCAGTGCAATGGTCTTTGCAAATCGGGCCAGTTCACACATGTATAAACATATTTTCACTAGATTTGATACCATTTGATAACTCACATTCAGGTTATACAGAATGAAGTATAAACTGCCTGAAAGCATTGTATTATCATGTGAAGGGATATGCCCATTCTTCCTGTGGGATCCATGTTTCCATTCTTCCTGGAGATCATATAGACCAACCCACAGTCCAGTGTATCCTTTTCTTGTTACAGGATCTCCATTCTGTCGATGGAGGGGGCTTTTGGCAATTATTCCAAAACCAATTTGTTCCAATTTGTAATAGAACTAAAAATTTAATCTGGTTGGTGTGTTGTAGCTTTAATTTTTGTAATTAAAATATCACTTTATTCAGTCTTATTTATTTCAAGTCCTATCACAATAAAAGGGGGGGGGGTCATGATAAAGTGATAATTACCTGAAGCAGTTGGATAACAAGAGAGATTAACACTTTTATCCAATATTTACACAATTTCCCCCCTTCCTCAATTTCCCCAGGCACTAGCAACAATGTATACAGGTAATTTGGAATTGCCAGAATGTAACTGCACATGGTTTATTTAAATGTTATTTCAAGGTCACCCATGCTATCTGTTACATTATTCCTAGCGTTCCCCTTTTTAAAAAGAAAACAGTCTAATGCAACATTGTGCTAAATAGGTTTAAAGTGTGCATGTGCAAGTGCATGTACACATTCACACACTCACACACACACACCTTCAAGTTACCTGTTGGCTTCAGGCAACTTCATGAATTTCATAGAGTTTTCTTAGTCAAAGAATCCTCAGAGGTGGTTTTGCCAGTTTGGGCCTTATTTCAAAGTTACCTTGCTTATCTTCCTTACATTACCACCAGAATCATCTGCTTACATTAGAAACTTTATAATGGTTTATGATATCCAGTTGGCTGCTAGGATTGTGAATACGAAGCAGGGGTGGGTGGGTCAGTATGTTAAATTTAGCAGAGCTAGGAAAAGTTGAGGGAGTGGATGAAACCCCCACAAACTCCTGGCCAGCAAAGTCAATAGACATGTTCAATAGCAGAAAGTTTCCAAACTTTGAATATAAGGGATGGCATGTAGGACATAGAACTCCTGATCATCAGAAACAAGATTCGCAGCATCTTCTCCAGTAGCTTCTGAGATCTCTTAGGAATTGTCCACATATTTTCTAATCTGTCTTTGCAGTCCTATGAAGTAGACACACAAAACTGACATTTTCAGAGTGGAGAACTTTGTGCCTTTAACAAATTCCATATTTGTGTGATATGATGGTGAAATACTGAACATTCATACTCTCTGTCTGGGGTCAAAGATCATCAGGAAACATGTCAGAGTGGAGAAAACTGTCTTCTTTGATATAATTAGATACACTTGGCTACTTCTTTGCATATCCACCTGTGTGCAAAAAGCCAACCTCCTACAACCCCTTTCAGAAAAGGCAAAAAAATATCCCCAGGAATGGGAGCAAAAGAGGTGAGAAGACCTCCAATGGACTCACATCTCCAGCACATGCTCTCTTTTGCTCTTTCTTCTCCCCAGTGTAGAGAAGCCTCCTGGTACCTCTTTGTGTTTGCAAGACATTCTGTCTCCTCCTCCATACACCCCAAACACCTGCACACACAACACACACTGAAGGTCAAGTGGCATCTGGTTTCTTTCCATTTGCTGCAAAGTGACTGTTATGGCTGCAATACCCATTCAGTTCTGCTATGGAAATTTTAAACTCTGTTCCCTTCTCTCTCTTTACTTCCTCTCATGTGGTAAGTGATACAAACTGGATACAACTCTTTAGCAGATGGTGAAAAACTGAGCTTTATGGAATCTTTAGGTATGTTCTAGGCATGACAGAAACCTACTTGTACCACCTTCCATTGCCTAACTTTGCCTCATTTTGTCCACTGTCTCTGGGGCTTTTCTTCTGCCTTCCTGCCTGACTTGGCTGTTTCTTTCCCCTCAGCTTTACCAAGCAGTGACTCTTCTGTGATAGTGACCCAGGAACCGCTATTTGCCAGCTTTGTGCAAGGGAAGACATTTACAGTTAATTGTTTTGTTAGTGGCTCTGGATACGTCAGCTGCCAGGGACGATAGAGCTACAAGTGCTTGTGAGCCTCTACTCGCACAGTAATGATCTGTAAGATATTCTTGATTCTATTCTCGAGAACCGTCTGGGAGGGAAATGGTTGACCAAGGGAGCAGGAATGAGCCTGAACCTCCAGAATCTTCAACCTGGTGACACAGGGCTGTACCTGGTGACACAGGACAGTCATTTTATTCCCTGTGGTTTGATCAGTGATGGTCAAAGTCAGAAGTCCCCTTTCCCATACATAAGACAGCTCTTGGAAGAGAGGAGCCAAATGGCAGCTGATCTTCCTAGCTAAGCAGTCGGAGGAGGCGTCACTATTTCCCCACACCAGATGTTTAGCCAGATGTTTGAAGAGCATAATCCTGTTCTCAAATTTTCATTCAGTACCATTCTAAGACATTTTATCTCCTGGGATAGGGCAGCAAATGGCACCCACCAATCAAATCATAATGCACTGTATTCAAAGTACTGTATAAATAAATACTTGGCGCACAAACTGTTGTATGAAAGTTACCACACACACACACACACACATCAAAATATTAACAAGATTTTTAAAATTGTGTTAACTCTCCTATTAAAGGTGTGCATTAAAGATGTTTTGTTCAAGACCAGCATTTATTTACACTTTTTATTATCTCTTGCTCTTGTTGATTTGTTTTGCACAGTATCCAAAGCCAGTCCAGTTATATTGACACGTAAGGCACGAAATCCCATAAGCACTTTATCTCATTCCTGGCAATAAAATGAAATATAAAATAAGTAACATTTTGCTGTCTGTTCATGGCATCAAAAATCTGCTGTCTGGGGCAGCCACTGCGTTCTGCCCAGTAGTAGGACTGCCCTACTCTCATAGTCAGTGTTCAAATAGGAAGCAGGATTGCACTGATTTGACCAAACCCACCTTCAATCATCATGTTCAGAAGAATGTAAAAAAGGAAACTATGTAGTCACAGTAATGCAGGTAGTGGTGGCGGGTAGCTCCCAAGCCAAGGGGGCTGTGAATCTGCTCTTTAGTTTAGCACAAACTTTTGAGGAACTATCCAAAGTGCTGAATCCAATCTCCCAAATAGGTTCAGTATCATGAATATTTCACTTAGCATTCAGACTAGAATCCAGGGAGGATTAACCACCCCACTGACATAGAAGTTGCCAGCCACAACTATGTGCAGGCCAAATGTCTGTAGCATGACTTCAGTCACATTATACTGTGCCAGGAATTGTGTATATTTATTCATTTACTTATTTATTTACTATCTCACCTTCTTCTTAATATATGGAGTGAAAGGGGATTAACCACAAATTTAAAACAACACAAATTAAAAAGAATACAAAAATACTTTAAGAGAATAGATATAATGTTTTAATGGTTTTCAACAATTTATAAAGTTTAAAAAATTAAATATTAAAATAATAAAATATATTTAACAACAATATACAAACCTTAAAATCTGAATTGACAGCATTTAAAAGGCCAACCCCCATCAGTATGAAAAAGCTTGACTGAACAAAAATGTTTCTATCAGCCACTGAAAGGAGAGCAGGGATTGGACCATTCTGGTCTCTTTAGGGACAGAGTTGCAAAATCTGGGAGCAGCCACCAAAAAGGCCCTCTCCCTTGTTCCCACCAAATGAGCCTGAGAGGCTGATAGGACCAAGAGAAAGGCCTCTCCAGAAGATGTTAAGAGTTCTAATTGGTTCATAAAGAGAAATACAATCCTTCAAATAACCTGAAGCCAAGCCGTATAGAGCTTATAGAGACTATACAGAGACTTGCTTATGTTATGTCCAGTGCATAGAGATCCAGGGACCATCCCATGGCCCCACAAAAATCAGGGGGTGGGGTCACAGCCACAACCTCACTGCTATCTGACTGCAGATGAGAAAAATGTTCATGAAACTAACTAGAAAACTTCATGGCTCAGCAGGGATAGTAACTTGCAGTTCTTAAACTATTGTCTCAAACTGTATATTCCTTGTAGGAAAGGAGAAAATTACATCTCAGCTCAACTGGATTTTGCAACTATAGGTATCATGGTGCTCTAGAACATTTGCTGTTGTTTCTGATTCTTCAAACTCATCTTGCTATTACAAGCCATGGATGAGGGAGACCACTATACAATCATGGCACTAAAGAACACCAGAAATAATTTCATGATTCCTTCTCCCAAGAGTTTCCGCAATGACACAGAAATTGCCTTCACATTTCCAAGCCTATCCTCACAATCCTAAGAACTAGAAATGCATTTGTTTTAAAAAAAATGATACCAGAGATTCTCAGAATAAGGACATCTGTATCTGGTACCAAATTCCATATTTGTCTAATGTGATGATACAAGTATCAAATGCATGAAGCCAGGGAGAAAAAAGTTTTGAAGACAGTGAAACAGAAAACAATGTATAAATGAAACTATTTATAGCCAAAGGAGCAGGTGCAGGCAACCAACTAACCTCCACTGGCCCCCTCTGCACAGGAGTCAAGGGAGCAAGAGATATGTGGAGAGATGTTCCTTTGGTTTCCCATCTCTAGTTCAGGCTCTGCTTTCCTCCCCTGCAGAGTTCATCCAATCCTTACTCTTGTCTTGATGTGGGCAGCACATCCTGTCTTTCACCCACAGCACCTGCATCTTTGGTACAAGCGTCACAGGAAACCCAGAAACTTCCCATTTCTGTTCAGTTGCTCTAACAGCATAAGATTGAAATGGCTTTGGAATTCATTCGGTTCTGCTCTGGCATCTTTCGATCCCATTCCCTCTTTGTCTTCTGGTGTGGTAAGTGCTTTGATAGCAACAGGAACATAACCCCATCTGGGATTGTTGATAATAGTTTTACTATCTTGAAACCTCTGGTTTTTCTGGCATGGCTTCCATTTTCACCCTTTCTTCCTGAGGTTCCTTGTTTCACTCTGGTCCAAAACACAATGCAGAAGTAATCCAGTTTGAGACCACTTTAACTGCCCTAGCTCAGTGCTTCAGAATCCTGGGAACTGTGGTTTATTGTGGCACAGAGCTCTCTGACAGAGAAGGCTAAATGTCTCACAAAACTAGAGCTCAAAGAATTCCCTAGTATTGAGCCAGGGCAGTTAAAGTGGTCTCAAACTGAATTATTTCTGAAGTGATTTAAACCTGGCTGACCTTGGGCAACACACTCTCTCAGCCTCAGATGACGGCAATGGCAAACACCTTCTGAAGAAGCTTGCCAAGAAAACCCTATGATAGGTTCAACTGCCTTAGGGTTGCCATAAGTCAGAAACAACTTGAAGGCTCAACATCAACATCCTGTACTAAGCTACTCCCTTGCAGTACTGCTATCTAAGTAATCTCAAACTGGATAACATCTGCATCTGAGAAAGTAGACTTAAGTGTATGAAAAGTCATTCTGCCAACTTCTTTCTTTCAGTTAAAGGTGCTACAAGATCTCTCTACATATGGGAATATTTCTGCAGTGTATTTTGGACCCATGTCTACAGTCTACAGGCTTTTTCCCACCCTTCCCAGTTGACACAACTCTTTTTCTCCTTCCAGTTTTACTGGTGGTCAGTACCTCTGCAGCAGCAGTGAACCAGGAACCACTGTTTGCCAGCTTCTCACAAGGGAAGGAGCTTACATTCACTTGTTCACACTCCTTAAGCTTGAACTGTGATTTCTACTGGTATCGTCAACTGCCAGGAAAGACAGAGCTACAACACCTTGGAACTTTGGGGTATTTCACAGAAAAATGGTCTGAGGAGTTCAACCACAACCCAAAGAACTGGTTGAAAGGGGAATGGCTTAATAAGGAAAAGAAACAAATGGAGCTGCAGGTCCAGAACCTTCAGCCTGGTGACACGGGGCTGTATCTGTGTGCTGCAAGAGACACAGTGAGAGAGACAAGAACTGGGGCTGGCACAAATGGAGAGCCAGTAAGGAACCATCTCTGCTGCCAAGTCTCCCAGTGTCATAAACATGCAGGTCACTCCCTGCAATCTCTGGGTTTGAGTCTTTGAAGCTTTGTTGTTTTTTGGTAACTGCCCTCCAGTCAGTCTTGACTCATGTTGACCTTGTGGATGAGATGTCTCCAAGACTCACTGTCCTCCACTGTTCTGCTTAGATCCTTCAAACTCATACCCGTGACCTCCTTAATACAGTCCATCCATCTGGCATGTGGTTTTCCTCTCTTTCTGCTTCCCTTTACCTACCCCAGGATTATTTTTTTTCTCCAATGATTCATGCCTTCTCCTGAGGTGTCCAAAATATGACAGCCTCAGTTTTGTCATCTTGGCTTCAAGGAAGATTTCTGGATTGATCTGTTCAAGGACCCATTTGTTTGTCCTTTTGGCTGTCCATGGGATCCTCAGCACTCTTCTCCAGAGCCACATCTCAAATCAATGGATTTTCTTCCTACACTTTTTCTTAACTGTCCAGCTCTCACATCCACACATGGCAATAGAGAATGTGATGGCTTGTATGATCCTAACTTTTGTGCTCAGTTGTATATCTTTGCACTTTAGAATCTTTTCTAGTTCTAGCCGCCCTCCCCATTCTTAATCTTCTATGGATTTTCTGGCTGCAGTCCCTGTTCCTGTCAATGTTTGATCCCAGGTATGAGAACCCTCTTACTATTTCTGTTTCTTTATTGTCTTGGTTGAATTGTCTATCTAGATTCTATAAGGCACAATAAGACAAAATGGGGTTGGGGAGGGGGGGAAGCGCCTTGCTGTTGCACCTTCATGTTTTTTCCCACTAGAGACTGCTTAGAGTGGTATGAAGTGGTATATAAATGCTATTGCTATTGCTGTTTATGGTGACCCTAAGGCAAACCTTATCATGGGTTCCTGACAGTATGAGCTGTTTGACAGTGGAATATACTGCCTGGGAATGTGATGGAGCCTCCTTCTTTGGGGGTCTTTAATCAGAGGCTGGAAGGCCATCTCTTGGGGGTTCTTTGATTGTGAGTTCCTGCATGGCAGAATGGGGTTGGACTGGATGGCCCTTGGGATATCTTCCAATGGGTTTGTTTGTTTGTTTGTTTGTTTTCTTTTTGCCATGTTTCTTCAGAAGGGGTTTGCCACTGCCTTCCCCTGAGACTGAGAGAGTGGGATTTGCCCAAGGTTAAATGCCTGTACTGCAGCCACTCACTCAAAACCATAAGGTGGCGAGTTCAAGACCAGAATAAGGGCTGAAGCTCGACTCAGGCTTGCATCCTTCCAAGATCGCTAAAATGAGTACCCAGATTGTTGGGGGCAAATAGCTTACAGTTGTAAACCGCTTAGACACTCCTTAAGGGTATGAAGTGGTATATAAATGAAGCTGTTTTGTTTGTTTCCATGGCTGAGTGGAGTAAAAGTGGCATGAAAAAGGCGGCAAACATTCAGGGATAACTCTGTTGACCATTTGACAAATACATACAGTGATACCTGTATTGGCCAACCGGAATGCAATGGGTATATTGTGTCTTTCAGTTTGCCAATCAAGGTATGACTGATGGGTTTGTGCTTATACTACTAGGCAGGAGTTTGTGCAAAGCGGCACCAGACTGTGCTCAACAGGGGGCCACGGTGGTGCGGATGGAGAGGAGGCCTTTACAGAAACCCTGGCTGAGGGGAAAGGGCAGGGCCCAAGCAAAGCCCTCCTCCAGGGGCAGCATCCACATTGGAGAATTAACCCAGTTTGGCAACAATTTAACTGTTTCTGGCTCAAGGCTGGATTTCTGAAAGTTGGAGTTTGTTGTGGAGTTTGTTTTATTAATACAAATAAAACAATACTCATGATCTCTTGAATAGAGTCCATCCACCAAGTAGGAGGTCTTCCTCTCTTTCTCATTCCCTCCACTTTTCCTATAGCATGATTGTCTTTCCTAATGAATCATGCCTTCTTCTTCTTCTTTTTCAGTGTAAAACCATTACAGAGGAAACCAAACCAACAAATACATTGCTTCATTATAGAATTCATATTAAACTAAACAATTCTTATTCTGTTATGTATTATCTTATGTTATATCATACTACACATTGGATTTCTTTTTAAAAAATCTCTTCATACAATTTCTTCCTTTTTGTCTAGGTTTCTAAAATAGTATTAGATTATGTCTCTCTTTTCATAATTTCATATTTTAACATATTTTAACATCTCACCTTATTTTCCCACAGTTTTGATACATTTTTCCATTTTCCTTCATTTTGTTGCATTGTTCTTTTATTTTCATACATTGACAAATACATTGAATCATGCCTTCTCATGATGTGGTCACAGTATGAGTTTAGTCACTTTGGCTTCCAGGAGAGCTCAGGCTTGATCTGATCTAGCATCCATTTGTTTGTCTTTTTGGCTGTCCACCTATCCTCAGAACTCTCCTCCAGCAGCTCATCTCCAATGAATTTATTTTCCTCCTATCTACTTTCACCACTGTCCAGCTCTCGCACCCGTACCTAGGGATGGGGAATACAACGGCTTGGGCAATTCTAACTTGAGTGCTCAGTTGTATGTCTGTGCTCTTTAGGCTACTTTAAGTCCAAATTAAAGACTTTCCTAATCAGGGAAACCTTCCAACTTTCGTTGTGATTTTATGACTGTGTATTTCATGACATATTATTTGTATTAATTTACACTTTTATAGTATTGTTTTAACTTTGTTATAATAATATTTTATTAATTTCAAAATCCTGTTTGTGGTTTTAGATTGTGCACTATAGGCAGGCTTTTGCTTCTATTTTGGATTGTTGTTTTCTCTCCCTTTGTAAAGTGCTATGTAAAGCCTATGGTGCTATACAAATAAATGTAAATTATTATTATTATTATTATTATTATTATTATTATTTATTATTATTATTAGGCAATAGTAGTGAGAGGATGTAGGGACCATCCAGAAGGCCCAGGACAGCTGGGAAATTTTTGCATCTCTCTCTCTCACACACACACACAAGCACACAAAGAGAGGTTGGCCTAAATTCTGTTTTAGTCCTGAATAAATAGAGCAGACCTGTTGAATCCATTGATTTTACCTCTGTGTGGGTTCCCTATCCAACAACTGATGCAGTGGGTCTGCTCTAGCCACCAGGATGCCATCCATGTACACAGACGGAAGGGTCGGCTTGGTGACAGGAGAGTCATGCAGACTAGGTTTCGGCACTCCTGTACTTCAGATCTTTCTCCATCTCCCTTCTCTATGCGCCTGCCTTGCATGGTGTTGATGACAGTGGGACCTGATGTCATCAAGCAAAGAGGAGCTTTATGGGGAGAGTCTGACCAGGAAGCCCAAGTCACATGGTATGGAGTCTGGATGCCACTCCATAGCCCTGTTTGACCTTTAAAGCCCTGAACAGCTTTGGTCCAGACTGTTGGAGTATTAGCATCAATGCTTGTTTTGTAGATTTATGTTTTCTTTCTTTGAGAAGGTGTGTGTGTCTTCTATGCAGAAACACTGGTGTATATCTCTATGGTCATTTGGTCAGTATTGCCTGTGAAGAGGTCACTTCCCATACCGCTCCCTTTTCTTGTTGTTCAATAAAGTTTATTGCCCTTTGTTCTCTGCTCTCTTCTCCACCAAGCATGGATGCAGAAACCATAATGCTACCAAAGATGTTTTTCTTCTTATTTACACAAGAGAGTCAGCTCTAGGGACATTCTACCAAGTATACATTTCTCTACTGATTACAGTATTATTTTGTAGAACCTAGATGTATCAATAAAGTAAGTTTCTCTTTACCTACCAATGTGTCCTGTTTATTTGCCAGAAGCTCAGATCTAGTTGTTTTTACCAAATACTTGTGGAGTACATGCTTGTTGCTGTTGGTGCTTCTGCTGCTAAACTTTCTTAACCACAAGTAACCAAAACCATAATCAATTTCCTAACACAGACTGTATGAAAGACCACATCTCCCTATAAAAGCCAGCCCCAGTGTTAAGATTGCCAGGGGAGGGCTTTTTCTCAGTCCCACCACATTCACAGTTACAGCTGATGAGGACCTGGGAAACAGCCTTCTCCGTGTCTGCTCCCAGAATGTGGAACGCCCTGCCACAGGAGTTAGGTTCCACCTGTTCCCCAGGTGGAATTGTGGCCAAAAACCACAGGTTCAACTTATTTTCTAACATGTTTGGCTCAATCACCAGATACATCCCTTAAAGCCAAGTGCATACAACAGTGTGAATAGCTGAGCTAATGATCTCCAGCTTTTAGCATCCCCTAT
This sequence comes from Urosaurus nigricauda, assembly GCA_034509955.1. Lineage (NCBI taxonomy): Eukaryota > Metazoa > Chordata > Lepidosauria > Squamata > Phrynosomatidae > Urosaurus > Urosaurus nigricauda. Next base: position 123,297,115 of record JAOEGL010000001.1, on the reverse strand, counting down.
TATCATTTCAACCACTAAAAATATCCAGCCATACCTCAGTTTATGAATGTATGCAAAGGGCACCTTGCATCTTGTAGCACCTTTGAAACCAACTGAGCAAACAATATTGCAGCGTAAGCTTTTGTAGACTTAGGTCTGTTTCCACAGATACATGGAGCTAACTGGTGCCCAGGAAGGACCTTGCACTTAAAGAGGCAGGCTGGCAGACACTAGCATTGTCCTTTTCAGTTACGCAAACTTCATATTGATATAAGTATGAAATACAAACACCACCCTCTCACCCTAAGATGTAAAATATCTGCTAGGGCAGGATGCAAACTGTCAGGAAGAAGAGCCATTGCTGAAGTTTCCTTTTCATCTTCTGGCACATCAAGGATGGAGCCAGTGTGTCTCTCAGGAATCTTCCTGCTTGAAGTCAGGGAAGAGTTTTAATAAGCAATTAAAGCTTTGATATATTAATCACATTAACTCTGATCCAGTGGGAGTTACTCATGACAAATCATTTCTTCCACCAGTTTGATAGGACATGCAGCCCAGTCTTATACATTTACCCTGTTGCTTTGTGTGTTCAAATTGTTTCTGATTTGTGGCAACCCTCAGGCAAACCTATCACAAAGTTTTCTTGATAAGATTTGTTCAGAGTAGGTTTGCTATTGCCATGCTCCGTGGCTGAATGTGATTTGCCCAAGGTCGCTCAGTGCAGTTTTATGGCTGAGCGAAGATTTGAACCCTGATCCCCCAGAATCCCAACACTCAAAGCAGTAGACCACATTACCTTTCCAAACACATATATACATAAAGCAGATTTTAGAAACCTTATTTCTTCCACTTTGCCACAGTACCGGCTGTCATTCAATTGGCTGTCCCCTTAAACTAGCAAATAACAACTGTGCCTCTCCAGATGTTGCTGGACTGCAGCAGCCAGCCATCCTGGTTAACATAACCCAGGGGTGTGGTAGTGGAAAGTGCAGTCCACCAACATCAAGAGCAATAGTTCTCAACTTTTGCTCCTCCAGATGTTTTGGACTTCAACTGCCAGAATCTCTGAACTTTAATTATACAAGCTGGGACTTCTGATAGGGGAAGTCCAAAAGTTCTGAAGGACCAAAGGTTGGAAATCATTTATTCTAGACTTAAAGGTTCATAATTGTCCACTGCTGCTTTAGACAGAATGCCTTGTATCAAAATGCCTTGCAGGACAGATGTTACATTTGTACTGCAGACAAGCATTCAACAGGAACAGCCTTTCCCCATCATTCCATGCTGGGAAATGCTTCACCTGATAAAGCTATCATAGAATCATAGAGTTGGAAGGGGCCCCGAGGGACATCCAGTCCAACCCCCTGCCATGCAGGTGCACAGAATCAAAGTACTGCCGAAAGACGGCCATCCAGACTCTGTTTAAAAAGCTCCAAAGAAGGAGATTCCACCACCTGCCAAGGAAGTGTGTTCCACTGTCGAACAGCTCTTACTGTCAAGAAGTTCCTCCTAATGTTCACATGGAAACTTTTTTCCTGTAGCTTCCATGTCCTATTCTCTGGAGCAGCAGAAAACAAGCTTACTCCCTCCTCAATATGACACCCCTTCAAATACTTAAACAGGGCTATCATGTCACCCCTTAAACTTCTCTTCTCTAAGCTAAACAAACCCACCTTTCCAAGTCTCTCTTCACAGGGCATGGTTGCCAGACCTTTCACCATTTTGGTTGCCCTCCTCTGGACACGCTCCAGCATGTAAACATCCTTTTTGAATGATGGTGCCTAGAACTGGACACAGTATTCCAGGCAAGGCCTAGCCAAAGCAGAATAGAGTGGTACTATTACTTCCCTCTACACACTTCTACTGATGCAGCCTAGAATCACATTAGCTTTTTTAGTTGCTGCATCACACTAATGACTCATGATCAACTTGTGGTCTACTAGGACTCCTAGATCCCTTTCACACGTAGTCATCCTATATATGTGTATTTCATTTTTCTCCCTAAGCATAGTACCTTACATTTCTCCCTGTTGAAATTTATTTTGTTAATTTTGTCCCAGCTTTCCATAGCCAAGCCCATCAGGAATCTTTATTTCTTTATTTATTTCACTGCCCATATTTCTTTGAAGGAATTCAGGATGGCATATTGCCTCCTCTTCCTTTTTATCCTTCCATCAGTGAGGGAAGCTACACTGAGAAAGAGTCACCCCAGAAGCTTCATGGACAAACAGGAATTTGAATTGCCATCTCCCCATACCTAGTACACTACTCTAACCACTATATCATCTCACTGTAACACTACAAGCCAATGTGGTGTAGTAGTTTGTGTTTGAATCCCCATTTGGCCATGAAAACCCACTGTGTGACCTTAGGCAAGTCAGCCCTCTGTACAAATTCTCCTAAGAAAACCCCATAATAGGTTTGTCAACTTGAAGGCACACAATAACACACAACAACAAATAACATTATACCTGCACAGTGAAGGATGCCATCTCCTTTTTGCTTGCACTGTGGAAATGCCTGAAACCACAGGATGCAGGAAGTGGAGGCTGGGATGTCAGAGCAGCAAAATCAGCACAGCAATTATCTGGTATTTCTTAACCACAAAAACATTTTAGAAACATCACAGATCCAACTTGTCAATGAGAGGAGATGAGAGGAACCTTGAAGGCAGAAATTCTGTCTACAAGGGGGTGAAGCTCCCTTCCAATATGGAATCGCAGCCCTAAAATCAGGTTCCTTCACAGAGGTATAATAATGGTAAGGCAAAATTCAATAAGAATTCTGTGCCTCTCCTGAAATTTTCCTGACATACCCAAATTTCTAATATTGCAGGACTTGAAAATCATTCACTGTGTACTGTATGTGTATTCTCTTGGTATCTTTGCTTGCTCCTTTTCTAGGCTATTTCTAAATCCTCAACTTAAGATTTGAATAATTCCAATACAGAAAGCAACATCCCCATCCCCCCCCCCCCCAAATAGGTATACTCCTGTTCCTATTCTCAGACATTCTCAGAGAAGCTACACTGGCTGAAATCCCCTTTTGGCAGACTTATTAAAGTTTCAGAAGCCTTATCTACTTTTGTATCTGGTCAGCTCAGACAAAAGGTAAGGCGGGGGGCGGTGGAGGTCCTGTTCCAAGTCTGAGCTCACCTTTTCTCCTCTTTGCAACTTCCCAGGGCTTTTCAGAATATGAAGTAGTAATAATAATAATAATTAATAATAATAATCATAATAATAATAATAATATTTATAGCCTGCGCAATCACTAGGAATCCGGGCAGGTTACAACAGATTAAAATACATAAAACACAATAAAATACAGAATTATCCCTTCCCACCCACCCCCTTCCCAAGCTAAAATGCAATTAAATCATCTTAAATTAAAACAATAAAAATACAATGGTGGTAAAATTAGGGGACAGGCTTGTTAAACAGGGCAATAAGATCATGTCACGGTTGTGCCATGTAGGGAGAGAAGTCAGGTTGGGAAGGCCTGTCGGGAGAGATCCGTCTTAAGGGCTTTCTTGAAGTCTGCAAGAGTGGAAATATGGCAGATCTCCTCCGGCAGGTCGTTCCATAGCTTTGGAGCAGCAGTAGAAAAGACCTTCTTGCTCACTTAGTATTACCTACTTCACCCCAAAAACCAGTGCACAAGAATGGCAAATAATAACCCTTAATTTTCCTGCCCTCTTCAGTTCGGCTATGTAGTCCAAGAAGGATGATAGCTACCTCTCTGTTTTTAAACTGGCTTGTGATTTGACCCTCACAGTTTCAAAAGTGGCCTGATTCTACATTATTTAACTCAAGAGCTATTAGTAAAGTACCAAAGCTCTTTAACAGCAACTCTGCAACACACAAAACAGATTTTCATGGATGAAGACTTCAGACACACAGGCAATCTGCTGGGCTTGACAAAAGCAAAACAAAAGCAAAACAATTCCCAGAATCCCACAGCAAACTTGGTCATTAGCTGGGAATTTGGGGATTTGTAGTCAAAAAGGTAACTTTTTTGAATCCTGATGCAGCAGATGGGAATGTAAGTGGATGGAGAGTTCAGAACATAAAGACTTTAATCAGTGTGATCCTGCACCCAAAACATTTAAAGTCATTGTGGTATATTGTCCACTTATCCAAGGGTTAAACAAAACTCCATATCCTAAGAAGAGATATGAAGGCCTAAGTTTAAAACGCTTTTAAAAAAGTGCTCACATATTTTCCCCTAACTTATTTCTAAAACCTATGTAAGAGGAAGATTATTAATTAAGACAATGTACAATAGGGGCTCAGTACCAGATCCTGCTTGATCCTGGAAGCTAAGTCAGTGCAGTAGGCTATATTTCAGAGGAAGGACCTGGCAAAACTGGCTCTGAGTATTCCTTGCCTGAGAAAACCTTATGAAATTTATGGGGTTGCCATAAATCAACAGGGGACTTGTATATTCACATGCACACAGAGCATCTGATTTTACAGTTCTTGTTTTTTTATTCCTTTTCTCAGTTATTTTTATGGTAATGGATGATGCTTTGAGAACTAATTTCCTATGTTTCCCTAATGCTGAGGGTTTTTTCCATTTCTATTCATTCATTTGTTTATTATTTTGCCGGATATCAGCCAACTTGCAAAACCAAATTAATATTAATTATTAATATTAATATTAAAACCACACACATATTCTTTATTGGAAAATCATAGCATTCTCTTTTCCCCTCCTAAAATAGATGGGATTTTCCCTGCATGCATCTCTACTGTCTTCTGTCTTTGAAGCATCCCATTGAATCACAGGGGCAAGAAATACCTTTTGTAAACTGGTAAACAAATCATGGGATTCAGCAGCATACAAAAGGATTCTCCTCCTGCTTTCTCCCCATCTCCCATCTACTTTATCAACTTTCTTCCAAAGATGGTGAGATAAAGATTTCTTCTTTTACCTGAACAATTCATTATTAGATAGGTTAGGATGTAGCTTCTGTGCCTACGTAGATTTAAGCTATTAGTTAGGTTTTGTTTTTTAAACTTTAAGCAATTTGTGTTGTCTTTGAATCAGCCTCAGTTCTTAGAGAAGCATTGTTAGACAAAAACTGTTTTTGCTGCTCTGTTTTGATATTTTTGATATTTTTGTTTCCTTACCAACGGTTGAAGCCTTAGGAAACTTGAATCTCCTACATTCTTTCATTATTCTTTTATTTTATTAGATTTTACCCAGTTGTGTCCTACCATCAGCTGAACCAGCACTACAAACAGATTAAATCTCCTCCCTTGCATTGTACATTGTACATTACATTGTGGCTGCATGTTGCAGTTCACCACATGTTTCAGAATGGCACCCTGTCATTGACATGCATTGCACAACATTGCTATTTTGCATGGAGGTTATGTACTGCTGCTGCAGCATATCTCCACATACGGATATGTAGGTTACACTGAAGGGATGTTGGACTGCAGCTAATTTATGCTTATGAAATATCAATCCAGACCCTGCTCTTATGACATTAGTAACAGCTTGAGCTGCAAACCTATACAGAAACTGCTTTTCTCTGTGGTGGACCAAACATCACCTGCTTGATTTTGCAAACTTGTTCAACGCTTAAAAGCCAAGCAATGGGCCAGGATCTGTAGCTGTTTCATGTCCCTTTCTCTTAGGCAATTTGGCAATCTAAGATTCTACATAAAGAACAATGCAACTTGTTTAAATGGGTGGCAGTTGAGGGTAACGGCCTATTCCATTCCCCTCAAAAATATCCACCCCCTGTGTTGTTTTGGTGGAAGGAGAATCACTTAGTAAGCACCAATATATGAGGCAGGGGCCATACTAGGGGCACGCTAGGGGTGCTGGTTGCACCAGGTGACATCCAAAGGGGTGTGACACCACTGTTGCCCAAACATTTGCCTTTGGGCAGAAATGGGGTGTGGCGTTCATCTACTGCCCCTTAAAGTGCTAGAGCTCAGTGGAAGGGATAATATGAAGGCTCAGTGGGAGGAGAAAGGAGAGGACCCAGATTATTTAAATTATTTTTTTAATTAAAATACCTACTTTAAAAACTCTTTTTACATTTTCTTTAAAAACATCACATCTTACCAAATTTTCACTTTATGTACATGTAAATACATTTAGCTTCTGCATATGATATTGTAATTTAAATGTATACTTTAAATTTGCTAGTTGTTAATGTCACAGCTATTACCATTGCAATCAGTGATATGTGGGAATTACAATTTATGAGTAACATTAGCATTAAAAAAATTACAGTGTGCCCTTCTGGACCCCACCCCACCCCTGCATAAGGGAAATACTCTTATGGGGCATATACTCAAGCCCCAGTGAAAACAAGGGGGTTCATGCCTGCGGCATGGCATAGTACATGCGCCATGGGCACACATGCCATTGCCTCTTCCAGTGCACAGCTTTCACCATAAGCTGAAAGCTGTGTATGGTGCACCCATGTATGATGTGGGTGCACTGTACTATGGATTCTGTATGGTATAGTAAGGGAAGAGGTCAATGGGGGGGGCAGTTGACACTATTAGTTGAAGAACTGGATGATGCCAACCTTAGTGGTGCCACTGATATAAAGGTGCATAGAAAATTGTCCAGGATTCTCAAGGCCTGAAGTTGTTTGCCTTTTGTTCCCTACATGTTTTGGACTACAACTCTCATACTCTTTTACCACTATTCGTGTTGGATAGACCTTCTGGAAGTTGAAGCCCCCAGACATCTGCAAGGCCAAATGTTCATCACTTCAATCAAAATCATCAACACAACATCACACTACCCCTTCTGAGAATCTCCTTTAAGTGAAGTTCTCTTTATATTAAGAAATAATTCAGTTTCTAAAGAACAGAGAGTGCTCTCTGACTCTGCCTCACCAGAAGCCAGCCTGTTATTAGGGGGCACTGTAAGAGAATAGGGGAGGAACTCTTGTGGGAAAGCCTATTGTACAGGAAGAGGGGGGTGGGATATTGAGGCAAGAAAAATGAACACAGGATTTGCTGTTGTTAAATAATAAAATAAATAAAACTTTTCTTTATATCCTGCTTTTTGCATACGCAATCAAAGCAGCGTACAACAGTTAAAAATACAATTATATACATATACAAATCTCCCCTTAAAACAAGATTAAACAATTATAATATTAGAATTCCAACATTAATTAAAACTCTTATTTACACTATTAAAATTAACAATATGCAAGGTTGTCACAGCCAGAGCCACATCGATCAGGAGAGATATGGGGTGTCTTTACATGGCCGGGGGCTGTTCTGAGAAGGCCTGCCGGAACAGATCCACCTTGATAGCTTTCTTGAAACCATCTAAGTTGGATATTTGACTGATATCATCTGACAGGCCATTCCATAAGGTGGGAGCAACAGCTGAAAAAGACCTCTGGGAAGTCGCAACCAATCTAATCTGGACCAGTTATAATAAATTCCTCCCAGAGGATCTGAGTGCATGGGGTGGATTATATGGAAGCAGGCAATTCCTTAGATAAGTTGGGCCTAAGCCATGTAGGGCGTTAAAGGTGATCACCAACACCTTGTATTGTGCCCGGAAACTGATGGGCAGTCAGTGGAGTGACTTCAGTGACTTCTGGTGGTACATTTAAAATACATGACAAGTGCAACTTTTCTAAACACCCCAATTATGAAGTCATCCCTACTAAACCAGTGGGTCTGCTTTCTTTTGAGTAGATAGGCAAAAGATTGCACTATGACAGAAGGAAGGGAAGGGAAGGGAAGGGAAGGGAAGGGGGGGAGAGAAAAGAAGGAAAGGCAAGTAGACAAGGAAGAACCTCCCAACAGACATGTTTGGATTTGTACTTTGTTCATAAAATCAATACCCATAAAGACTTGTTGCTCTGAAGAAAGGTTTCTACATGGGGTCAGAGCACGTAAAAATGGTATCACCCTCCTCTCTTTTTTACACACACACACACACACACACATACATACATATTTTAAGGCTTGCACTACATGTTATCTCTCTTGTATTTAACAAAATGTGTTGAATACAAGACAGAGCAGAGAGGCATAGTTCTGAACCTGGGTTTAAGCAAAGAGATGAACATTGGAAGGACACAGATGATAGGATGCCCCACTGTTTTCCCTAGTGTCTTTTCTCCTCCACCTTGCAAGGTCTACAGCAAGCCCATCCCCTTTCTCATTCGCGCACACACACACACACACACACACACACTTTGGCAAGATGCAAGGTGAAGACTTCAGAGAGCACCTACAGATGAAAACAAGCTGCACCTCTCATAACCATGTGAGCAAAAGCCATGGCCTAACAATCTTTCAAGGATGCCTCCTTCATGCTGGTTGGACTCTCCCATTCATAGCAAGCCTTAGTACTGCCTCACCAAGTGTCCACCTGAGTTTTCCTTCTGTCCATATTGCACCCTTCCCTCATCTTCCACGTTCCAGCCCTTCTCAGGATGAATTGGTATAAACTGAGGAAAATAAAACTGAGCTGCTGAATCAAGCTGAGTACTCTAAATATTTCCCTAAAGGGATTGTTTGACCCATTATATAAAAAAGTTGTTTTCCATTTATACATACCTATGACAGTAACATCTTAACCAAGTATAATCTGTAAAACTAGTTTTGCCATATTTTCTATTGATTTGTATTGTTCAAGAAATGGATGAGTTTCATGCTCTTGGTTTTTGCCAAGCTGCCTTTAAGAATGGAAATTGGAAATTAAGCCTACACACATAATACCTCGGGGGGGGGGGGGAGGTTAACTTCCATTTCTCTCTTACTTGCAGTTATTTGAAGGCCAAGATGGCTCCAGTGCCCACTCAGTCCCAGCATAAATTCTCCAAGCACTTGCTCTTCTCCTTCCTTCCTCCCTTCCCCTGCAATATAGTAGGTACAGTATCTGGGTACTGAGGACAGAACCAAGTGTTGGCCTCTTCTAGTGCTTAGATGTAGAGTAAGCATGGTGCAGTAGTTTGAACACTGCACCACAACTCTGGAAATCAGAGTGTGAACCCCTGCTCAGCCATGGAAATCCACTGGGTGACCTTGAGCAAGTCATATTCTCTCAGCCTCAGAAGGCAAAGGCAAACCCCCTCTAAACAAATCTTGCCAAGAAAACCCAGTAATACGTGACCCACTTTAGGTCACCACAAATCACCTTAGGGTCATGACATGAAGGCACATAACAACAGTGCTTAGATTCTCTTCCTTCCAGCACAGGACCAGTGAGTTTTTCCTCCTCTCTTATTGTCTCCCTTTGGTCAATTTGTCCACAGTCACAAGGGATCTTCTCCTGACAGAACACCAGTTTTCTCCTCTTAGACCTAGAAGACCTCTCAGATGAAGATGCTTCAGCAAGCCCCCTTGCAAACTATCTGCAGGGGGACACCCTGGAGCTGGAGTGCTCCGTCAAGAACAATTATTATTATTATTATTATTTCTGTTGGTACTGCCAACTCTCTGGACAGAGGTACAGCTCCCCTGGGAATGTATGTACCTTTGAAAACAAGTTTCAGGAGCCAAAAGGAGAGCCAAAAAGTAGGCTGAGTGGCTGACAAGAAAGCAGACAATCGACTTTGAACCTGAAAAGTCTCCAAGCTAATGACAGAGGTTTGTGTTTGCACACTGCAAAGGATACAGTGGTTCTGGCAGGAAGAGAAACCACTACAAAACTGCCTATGTCAAATAATATGCCTCTCTATGCATACACATGTTCTCAGCATCGTAATACAAGCAGCACCACTCTGCACTCTTAGGCTAGAGACAGTCTACATTTTGAGAACCTGAGCCAGCTCAAGAAAATCAGTGTAGCCATGATACAGATTAAAAGCAAATTCTGGATTGAGACACCAAGCCTAATCATATGTGCATACATGCACACACTCTTACCTTCAAGAAGAAAGTTATAGTAAGGACATTTTAAAGAAAAAGGTGACAATAACATAATGTGTAATGTTATGTTTCACGAATCCTTTAAGTGTACAGCAGGAGCAAGCAAAAGGGTAGCTCTCCAGATATTGTCCGGCTACAGCTGTTAGCTTTCTTCACCATTGGCTATGCTGGGACTCACAATCCTACAACATATGGAGGCCTCGCTTTAACCACATGTTTTTGTTTTTAATTTACAATAAACACTAACAACAAATCAGTACAGCCAAAAGGAGGAAAAATAAAAACAGGAAACAAAAATGGGGATGGGGGGTCCAGCAATACTGTAGACCAAACAAAACAAAGATTAGCTGACATCCTGTTAGTGGACTCTTTCATACGAGGCTAAATTGGAAGTATAATTTAAGGTCAATTCGAATGCAATCATGGGTTTTATGTTATTGCGAATTAACTCTTCGCACGCAAATTCGGGCAAGAGGGAAGCCAATTCGAATGCAATCATGGGTTTTACGTTATTGCGAATTAAAGCTTCGCACGCAAATTCGGGCAGGAGGGGGTTATTTTCGGGTAATGGGAAGTAATTCCAAACGGGAGCAGGGGTTCATGTAAATTCGCTAAACTAGCGAATTTACATGAATCCGCATTGGCTCCATTCGAAGTTGGGAGAAATTCCTCCCGTTTGAAAGAGTGAAGTGACACACACATGCATAGGTTGTGTTATGCCTGCAAGGCGAATTTTCCTTGCAGATATATATAAGCTGATATACGCATGTGGATATTTATGCTTTGCTGAGGGATGCTGGATTGTAAAGTTAGTTTTAAAATTCAACTGTTTCATACTTGATGTAATGATTTTTTTTCTAGACCAGACTGCTTTCTCTCTTTCTGAAACTGCAGTCCTAGAACACAAGACGGAAGCAGCAGGGGAAGACACCAAGCAGCTGCATGGATAAAATAACTGCACAATGGGGTGTGGGGTCTGAGTTGGAACATAATAAGCCATAGGCTTATTATTTTTGTTCTGTTGCTAATGCCTTTGTCAAAATCCATGAGTGATCAGTCTACCTATGAAAATGTATCAAGAAAACTAAATGAATCCGCAGTGTTCTAAGGTAGTATTCCTCTGGCCTACTAGCAACTGTGGAAGTCAAAGTGTGTTAAGGCAGGTCCAACCAGCCTGCTTACCTGGTTATTCTCTTGAGGTCATAGTATTTAAACTTTGAGTTTTAATAGCATAACAAGAACAAATGTAGTAACATATTTTATAAAGATTAAAAAAAAACAGTTGTCAAAATGTGTACATTTTTCCTACCCTTTGAAAACATTGCCCATTTTAAACACAGTTAATTCTTGATAACATGTGCATGTTGTGTTTCTTGACATATAGTCTCTGCTTAAGTTGATTCGATCAATGGTTCTGCCTCCATTTCTAGTTTTTATTTGTACTTATGAAAATAGTTTGGATTTTATTGGAAGATTAATGGTCGCATCCTATCATCTGTGGAGACTTACATTCTTCTGGCATTATAGATGATGGGAACAACCCAGAGGCAAGAGTTGTTGCCCTCATGCCTTAGTTATGAGTGTCCAGAGGAGAGCCTGGAAAAGTTCCTTGTGTGATTTATAGTACTCCTTACCTACCAGCCAGTATATCCATTGGCCATGCTGACTAGGGGACTGTTATACCCTTAAAAGCTCTGACCTATTGGTTTCCAGATAGCAAGATGCTGATGTGGTGGATCTCGGTGTGAACCAGTAAGACAACTGTTGCTGTCACAGGAAAATGATGGACTTACGTTGCAGTTTTTATTTCTGACAAAGATACAAATCGCAAAGTAAAGTGTGTAGGGTGGGTAAGTGAATGCAGCAACTTGAAGTCAAGACACCAGTTCCAATTCAGATATGCCAGTTCCAGTGGAAAAGGGCCACACTTTTTCATATATTTGCTCCAAACTGCGTTCACACTGGAGAAATAAACTGGTTTAATTGCCATGGCTCAATGCTGTGAAATTCTGGGAATTGTAGTTTGTTGTGGGGTCCAGAGCGGAGCTCCGCTCCGCTCTGGGCCCCACAACAAACTACAATTCCCAGAATTTCACAGCATTGAGCCATGGCAATTAAACCGGTTTATTTCTCCAGTGTGAACACAGGTAGGGAAGCCTCTGCTCATAAGGCAGTAATTTGGTCACAATTGAGGCTTGCATCCCACCCCTAACCAAACAAAGACTTTAAAGCGGGGCCAAACCAGGTTATTGCTCCAGTGCGGACGCAGCCTCTCCAGTCTGGGAGTTTTTGTGCCGCCTCTTCCCTCCGTGCCAATACAGCGCCACGGTGATGCCAGGCGCCTCTGATACCCAACAGAGAGAAAGGGGGGCATTGGGGGCTCTCTGGAGGGGCATCGGGGGCAGAGGTGGCATCCCAAGGCTATGGGGGGTGAAGATCGGAGCCCCTCTGGGCTGGTGGGCAAGGCTTAGCCCTCCCTGCCCCACTGGAGGGAGAGGGTCCCCTCCCAGCCCCTGGCACCGGGAGCTCCTTGGCAGCCCTTGGGTGGCACTTGTCTGCCTTGGGAGGGAGCCCCTGCCAGGAGAGAGCCCTGGCCCTTGAAGGGGGAGGCTGGGCATGGCCCAACAAGGGATCCCTCCCCGAAGAAGGGGCCCAGGAGACGCCTGAGGTTTTGGCAAAGGCTGGCCGTCGGGTCGGAGCGCCGTGGGAGCCAAGCCTACTTCGCGGAGAGAGGGAGCCAGCTCCTGGTCCAAGGTAAGGAGGGAGGGGGGGGGGGTCGGTCGCCTCTGCTGCCCCACCACGAGAGACCCGGGAAGGACCCCAGCCCCGAGGGCCACCCAGCCCAAGCAGTACAGAGAACCAACCTGCCATGCAGGAATACAGAGAACGATTCTGCCATGCAGGAATGCAGAGAACCCTAGAAGAAGCCTCGATTTGGAAGGCACCCAGCCCAAGCCCATGCTGCCCTGCAGGAACTCCCAGTCAAAGCCTCCCCTGGGACAGATGGCCACCCAGCCCCTGCTTAGAGACCTCCAAGTCGGACCACGGTCCGGAGAGGCTTCCATCCTAATGCTGAGCTGGGGTCTCTTTTTCCCGGAGCTTGCATCCGTGGCTCCTCTTCTCCGGAGCAGCAGGAAAGAAGCTCGCTCCCTAGTCCTGACTGTGCCCCCCCCCCTTCGGATGCTGCAAGGAGGCTCTTTCTCTCGCTTTCTCTCTCTCTCCTGCCACCTCTTCTTCAGCGTCCCTTCTTCTTCTTCTCCAGGCGAGCCCTGCCCAGCTCCCTCAGGTTTCCCCTCTTGTCCTTTCCGACGCCTATCATGGGGTTCCCTTGGGAAGACTGGTTCAGCGCAGGGGTGGCCCTGAGGCTGAGAGAGTGTGACCTGCCCAAGGGCTTCCATGGTCCAACAGAGATTAGAACCCTCCTCTCCGGAAGGGTAGCCCAAGGCTTCAGCGTTGCCCCACACTAGTCTCTTGAGAAGAACAGTATCACGTCAGAGCCAAAAAGAAGGCACAGCAGTCAAAGAGGAGCCACCATGTGGCATGGCTGCAGCTTTGTTGTTGTTGTTGCGTGCCTTCAAGTCGTTTCCAAGTTTGGCCAACTTATCACAGGGATGATTTGTTCAGATGGGCTTCGCCATTGCGTTCCTTTGAGGCTGAGAGAGTGTGGCTTGCTCAGGATCACTCAGTGGGTTTCATGGCCGAGCTAGGAATCAAACCCTGGTCTCCTGGAGGTAAACCATTAGGCCACGCTGGCCCTTTCCAGAGCCTTAATGCCCTCCTGGCAAATGCGGAGGGCATCCTTGTGAGAGAGCAGTGGGCATGCAGCCCTGTATACAGACAATTCTAACTGTTACAATCTGGTCAGTTAACTGATGCACATTGAGTTGCATCTCTGGGAAAACTATGCTTGTTGCTGTTGCATGCCTTTAAGTCGTTTCCACCTTATGGCAACCCTAAGGCAACCCTTTTCTTCAGAGAGGGTTTGCCATTGCCATCCCGAGGCTGAGAGAGTATGACTTGCTCAAGGTCACCCAGTGGGTTTCCATGGCCAAGCCAGGAACTGAACCCTGGTCTCCCAGTGTCATAGTCCAACACTCATTATACCACCCTGGCCCTTGGGGAAACTTTGGCCCTCTTGAAGTTTTGGCCTCCATCTCCCACCCAGAAGACGGATCAATAAAACACATACGCGAAAACAATGGGAACTGTGGCTCAAAACCTTGAGAAGGCCAAAGGGGCCCCCCGCTTCTTCTGTAAAGGATGAAATCAAATGCCCCATACAGTACATGCACAGCACAGGCATGTCCATATATAGCGTAATCCACAAACAGTGTAGCGTAGCTGCTCGACATGCCCACCAAGCCCAACACACCTCTGGAAAGACCTCGAGACCTGAACGACTGCCTGGATTTGAGGTCCAAATAGGCTGTTCCAGCTGCAATAGTTGCCAGCCTTTTTGCCAAGCAAGCATGGGTTCAAAATGAGAGAAGGAGGACTGGTGGGAGCAGAGCAGACAAGAGGGGCCAGAGCCACCCAGAGCACCCAGGACAGAGCAAAGGCAAATAGGAAGAAAAGCCAACTTGGAGAAATGTGCACCCTGTTGAATAAGAAAACTACCAGACTGAGAAGAGGAAGAGATCTATCCATTGTCCAGAACTGGAATTTACCATTACCAGGAAAGCCTGGGTCCCAGAAATTTTATTTTCTCAGCCTCCATGAGAACTAGAACCTTTCTTCAGAAAGATGCGCATGGCAGGAACAGGGAGGAGTAGAATGAATATCTATATCGGGTTTATTGAAAGTCTATGGGGACTGGGTTTATGCCTCCAGAGCTATTCCAGAGTAAAACAATTTTGAAAAAAATCACAGTTTAGTCAGTTGCAAACTGCTCATTTCAGATCAATTAGTACAATCAATTTAAGCAGTCTTAAACGTACTGGAGCAACACAAGCAGAGCAAGGAAAATTTCTATTTTCACCACAGATCCACCTGGCCATGCAAGCTGGGGGATTTAGGGAGTTGTAGGCCCAAAAGCACCTTTCCCAACAAATATTCCAAAGTGTTTGGTGTAGTTTTATTAATATGACTAAACTTATACTCATATTTTTTTAAAAAAAGCACTGAGTTGAATTTAAATTTTTAACCTTGTTGTACCCCGCCTCGATTGTTTTACAGAGGGGCGGGTAAGAAATAAATATTATTTATTATTATTATTATTATTATTATTATTATTATTAAATATGTGAATTTAAAAAGTAAGTAACCCAGAATGAGACTAAATACCCAAACGGTACCAGATCCTACCTGACCTTGAAAGCTAAGGAGGATCATCCCTGGTTAGCACTTGGATGGGAGACTGCTAAGGAATATCAGGTCCTGTAGGGTATATTTTAGAGAAAGGAAGAGGCAAAACTACCTGTGAGTATTCCTTGTTGAAGAAAACAGTGTGAAATTCATGGGTTTGCCATAAATTGACAGGTGACTTGAAAACACAGACACACACAGAGCAGAGGATAATATTAATAAGTGCCAATTTTGATTACAGAGAAATTAAAATAAAAAAGTCATGCTTGAAGGTGAACTGATCTCAACTACAATTCTATACTTTTTAGTTTAAAAGTAAGTCCTATCATGAGGTCGAAATACCCTAAAGACACTAGAGCCTGTGTGATTTTGAAAGCTAAATAAGGCCAGACCTGGTTAGTATTTGCATGGGAGACCACAAACAAATACCAGATATACTATATTTCAGAGGAAGGAACTAGCAAATGCACTTCTTCAGTATTTCTTACCTGAGAAAAAACAACAAGAGCCGGTGTGGAGTAGTGATTTGAGGGTTCAATTCCCAACTTTCCATAAAACCCACCGGGTGATCTTGGTCAAGTCACATGCTCTCAGCCTCCAGGAAGGCAATGGAATACCTCTTCTGAACAAATCTTGCCAAGAAACCACCAACCATAGGTCAGCCTTAGGGTCACCATAAGTTGGAAATGACCTGAAGGCACACATTAACAACAGCAACAAGAAGAAACAATAAGAAAATGCTATGAAATTCATGGTGTCACCATAAGCCGACAGATGACTTGAAGGCACATATACATGAGTCCTATCGAACATGAAACAGGTTCCATGTAAACAAACATCAGACTGCAGTTTAATATCTTTCAGACCATTGTTGCAGCACCTTTTCTAAAATTTCTGGAAATTTTGAAGCAAAGGGGGAGGGATTTTTTCCCCTCTTTTGCCCACAGAGGGAGTTTTTAAAAATGTATTTTAAAAAATTGATATAAGCCCCTTTCACACATTGAAAGTAATTTTGTTGCTTCGGCAAACATAAATGCATTATGTATAACTTGGTTTGGCATCAAAGTATCATGTTTGAAATATTAACACTACAGGTGGTTTTCTCCAGAAAATAATTATAACCCTATTTGACTTTATAAAATATTGTTGTTTCTTACAAACAGAGTTACCAAGGCCTGAACTGTAATGAACCCTTGAATTGTACGGAACGTCTTGGCTTTTGCCAATTTATGAGAAGATGGCAAAATGAACCCAAATGAAAAAACAAGAGAAACCAATCCCTTAGTAAAAAAAGAAAATTATTTTGTCTCCCTGCCATTGCATAAATATTCTAAAATATTCTATTCTGTCTGATCTTGGAAGCTAAGCAGGGTCACTCCTGGTTAGTTGTGTGTGTGTGTATATATATAAAATTACATTCAAAAGGGTTCTTGCTTGGTTAAACCCAGTAATGTTCCAGTACCTATAGCAAAAGCAGGAAAATAAAGAGAATTTGGAAATGGAAACCAAAACCAAAAAGAACTGCACTGAGGCAAAATACAATACCTAATACTGCATAAAAGTTAGCGTGCTATATAGCTGCTAGAAATAATGAAGGAGAAATAAATATACGAACACCTTGTCTTAAATATTTTATTCTTCATTTGAAAAGAAAATAGTCCATACCCCTTTGGGGTGGGGGAGCGTCAAGAAAAATGAGAAAATTGTTTTATGTTGGAATTTTCCTGTTTTTCTCCCCAGGCCTTCACATCTTATTGCTATGAATACCTGAAGTTGATTAAACAAAATGTGTATTTCACCCACCTTAACTAAAGGCTTGCCCATTCTTGGCAGAAAAACATAGTTTATCCTGGAGTCTTTCAAAGTGACCTGAGATGATCTGGCAATGTTTTGTTAGCTTAGCTTTCAAGAAGAGGCTGTTTTGTTCAGTTCTGCCCCACTCACAGGGTGGGATTAAGTTAGGACTGCTCTGTGTTGTGAATGTGTGCGAGAGAGAAGTGGGGAGAGAGAGAGAGAGAGATCTCCATATAAACTCTGTTCTTGCTATGTAGATCCCAAGTGTGAAGAAGAAACGCATAAACCCAGCGTGGTTCTCCTGGGCCCCACATGCCACAAGAAAAGCACCACACTGGTGTGCCTGGCCCATGGCTTCTTCTATGAGTGGCCACTGGATGTGACCTGGAAACGTGATGAAGAAATAGTGCCCCGAACAGCTGTGGCCACCGAAAAGGCAAAGACCGAGGGCACATGCAGCTTTGGCATTGCCAGTCGCCTAAGTGTGGCAGCTGCAGAGTGGAAGAAGGGCCATACCTACTCGTGCCATGTGCGCCAAGGAGACACTGCAGAAGTTGAAGTCGAGATGACTAATGAATTGCCAAGTAAGCAAGGGCTAGGGCAGAGCAAGGGGGAAACGTTGGCTGGCATCCTGTTAGTGGCATGTGCTGGTGTACATTTACCTTATGCCTATGTGTGTGTATTTGTGGTTGATGTGAACCTACAATAATGCTGCTGAAGCCCACCCACAGCCATGCTATGCCTATTGAAGAGAGGAGGGAGGTTTACAAAAATGTCTGGCTGTCTCCCTGTAGCCAGATGTGAGGTGATGACATTATCCAGAGTCCTACAAAGACCTCAGAAGAGGATTAATAATTTTACATCTGGCTACAAGGGAACAGCCAGATCCTTCTCTGTCCTCTCTCCTCCATCTCCAGGTATGGAATGGCCATGGCAGGTGGGCTTCAGCAGTTCTACAGTATGTTGGGAGGGGGGCTTGTGGAATTAATACACCATACAAGATAGTGGTCAGAGTATGGCAAGTAGGCCAAGGAATTTCAGTCCAAGTGAATGGATAGTCCCCTCCTCTCTTTCTCTCAGCAGACATAGCATCTTCCACAGATTTCTCTGTGGCTGGGCTTCCTTCAAGTCATCTTTTGAACTGATCCTAGCCACTTGCTCATTTTCTTGTCTGAACCAGCCTATGACTTCCTATTTATTTGTAAGCTTTATATTCAGACCTTTCTGGGTGAGCAGTTTGAAATATCCTGCCTTGCGGGGTTGGGGGTGAGATAGCTCCCTGGCTCCTATCATTTCCAGAAACCAACTCTCTCTGCCTTTTGTCCCACAACAGATTCAGGCCTTTCTGAAATGCAGCTCAGCCTTCACACAGGACAGTTTGTCTTCCTTCTCCTGGTTGTCAAGAGCTTTGCGTATGGCACTGTTCTGGGAATCTACACAGCTTGTAGAAAAACAGGCAAGCAGCTTACCTCTTTTACCCCAGTGTAGGCCTTCCTTAAGCCATAGGCATCAATTTCCCATGAAGTCAAAGGCTCCAGCAAATTCTATAATGTGTGTACAGAAGGAGAGGGGGATCTAACTCAAGGACACTGGAGGGGAACTTGGGACAAAATAATAAATTGTCTTAGGGCTCTCCTCATGTTGCACTCCACTACCATATTATTTAGTGACACGTACAAGCAGCATGAAGGTCAAGAGTCATTTAGTAGGTTGGCAGAAAATACATCTCTACCAACATTACTCCAGCCATGTGGGAGAGATGTCTCTAGGTTTTCCCCCTCTTCCTCAGTTTTTCCCTGGATGTAGGAATCAACTTGGAGAGCTGCCCAGCACAGCTCCTTTATCCAGGCTATTAATCGTCTGTGAATTTGCACCCAGATGCATTCCACCCACCATTCTTCACCTTGGGAAGGAAGATCAGCCTCTACCCCCAGCATAAGTGTGCTTCTTCTTCCCTCTGTGCTCAAGAGCAGTTGCAGTATGTCCAGCCAAAGTCATGCAGCTGATCATTGGCCAGGGAAATGAGGCTGTGCCAGTGAGTCACTGACTGCCACAGCATGCTGGTGGCAACGTCATTCTGGAAGAATATACATTCATTCCTGTAGTGCCCCCAAAAAAGCCCCTATAGTGCCATGACTAGAGATTATGCCAGCGTATGTCACCAAGACAGCCAGCATGGTGTAGTGCTTTGAGCACTGGACTGTGAGCTCTGGAGATTAGAGTTTGAATCCCTGCTCAATCATGGAAAGCCACTGAGTGACCTTAGGAAAGTCACCCTGCCCTCTGTTGCTAGTATATTTGAGAAAAAATTTGCCACGGATAGCCCTGATATTGGGAAGGAAGGGAATATGGAACCATCTTGAGCCATGGGGTCCCTTCCCCAAGTTAATCCTCTTGTGAATATCTATATCTGTTACTTGGCAGGATAGAAGCTTAAATTGTACATGTTGTGTTGATAATAACACTCCTGAATTTATTTTTCTTGTAGGTTTTTAATGGGACTGTGGAGCCCTGCATTCCTTTGTGGTTATCGTCGACTGCAACAGCATTCAGTCCCCCTGCACCCAAGAAATGTATTATTTGCTTATAGGAATGGAGAGCCATGAATTGTACTCTGAGATTTTCACATCCTCCTTCACAGCCTCTTTTCAACCTTGGTAACCTGGATTAGTCACTTGGCAAACTTTATGCTAAATTGGTTTTTGCCCTGAGCAAATTTTATTCTTTATTTTGAGTGACATTTTTTTTAAAGATGCTGACATTCTGATCTCTTGATGTCTGCATGGAAATTATTGACCTAGCAAGGTGGGATGTTCAACAGGAGCAGCATTCCCTCTGTTGCTGTGTTTTTCTGTGTTAGGGAGGTGGAACTATACCTGTTACAACAGCACAACTTCTTTCAAATGGCAGGTGTTCATGCACTGTTATTTTCCTTTCACTAAACCACATTGTGGGTCTATTTAAACCTAGAGTTTTGTGTACTTCACATATTAGATTAACTTCATATAGTCCTGGGCTTGCAACACATTACAGCTGAAATCTTTTTAATGTCTTGCTCCAGGGAACTGATGGGAAGAATCAATGTAGTAGCTGGAGGGACAGTTTTCATAAAACATGGTGCCATATCCACACTAGTAGGTAGCATTGTACTGTGCTTCCAGCACCATGCTGGATGGTTGAAAACAGAAAATCTTTTTATTCAAAACACTGCTTCTTCCAGGAACAAGCAGAAGGTCAGAACCCTCTGGTAGCTCTCTAGGTGATTTGCTCAAAGTGTGGAAAGGTTCTTTTTTCAAACAACAGCTTCCAGACTCCTTCAAGCAACATGCCCAGTGGCCATGATGTCCCAAGGGCTCTGGGTGTTGCAGTTAAAAGAAAAACTTATGAAAGCTCTTGCTTGCAGTAGATCTCCAATGATTTTTTTTTTTTTTTACTAGCAAAAGGCTCATTTTCCCATCTAAACTAGGCAGCTAAGTGGAAGTAATGTGATGATGGTGAAACTGAGTGCATTTTTATGGGAAAGAGCTGTGAGCTCAGTTTTGATCCTTAAAACAGTGTTGGAATTCCTAATCGATAGTAATTCCAGTATAGATTTGTGCTTACCTCTGCAGCTTAGTGTATAGTCCTTGATAATTGACTCTGGCTCCATCAACCTCTATTTTGCAATACACAAGACAAAGAAGAAGGGAAGTTGCACCCTTTTCAGTAAGGTATTGGCTTGCCATTCCCATCACTCCTATCCAGTGTAACCAGTGGTAGGGATTATGAGACTTGCAGTCCAACATTGTCTGGTGCAGATCTTAAGAATTTTTTTTCAGATTACAACTCCCAGAATATTACATGCTGTCTGGAAGCTTTCCAAGCTTTGATTTTGAGAGCCTTGTATTGCTCACCCAAACCCAAGACATTGACCACTATCCTCTTTGTTTGTCCCAAGAAGAGGTCTATTGACTCAATTGTTGAATGGTGACTCAGCCTATAAGTAAACAGGTTGATTGGTTTGATGAGTCTATTCTAATTGAGACAACAAGATTTAATCAACTGTTTAGTGTATTGCACCTGTATCCTGAAGTCGACTTCAGTTTGTAGTGTTTTGTTTGTTTTTTCAAAACACCCTAAATGGATCCCACAAGACTGCAGCCTGGCCTTGTGCATTTGTGGCCTTCTTCAAGTACCACCACAGCACTTCCTGCCTCACACTTTTAGCAGCTCTGCTCTATCGATTGGTGTACCAGAATGTTCTTTGCAGCAGCGCTAAGTGCAACAGCAGTTCCGCTGGGTGGCTGACAGTTTAAAGAAGTAACTAGACAGTGTACACACACCAGTATGCTTTTAGAGGCCTTTTAGTTAACTGTAATGTAACATGAAGTGTGGAAGGCTACCAAGTGACAATTTAATCAGGCATTAAAAATACATTGGGGAAGCCAGGCATGCCAAAGTTAGGTTTTCCTAAGCTGAGTTGTCTTCCCACTTTTACATGCCCTGTTATATGCAAAACAAATACCCTTGACGGGAATCCCAAAAACTGGAACTTAAGTATATGACCATTCCCTCTCTCTTTCAGAGTAAACCTCTCATAGCAGTTTGTCACATGAAGGAGATTGGGAGTTTATCCTGTGAATATTCCAGAAAAATCACATAATTAGAATCATAGAATCATAGAGTTGGAAGAGACCACAAAGGCCATCCAGTCCAACCCCATTCTGCCATGCAGGAACTCCAAATCAAAGCATCCCTGACAGATGGCCATCCAGCCTCTGCTTAAAGACCCCTAAGGAAGGAGACTCCACCACCCTCCGAGGGAGTGTGTTCCACTGTCGAACAGCCCTTACTGTCAGGAAGTTCCTCCTAATGTTGAGATGGAAGCTCTTTTCCTGCAGTTTGCATCCATTGTTCCATGTTCTAGTTTCTGGATGAGCAGAAAATAAGCTTGCTCCCTCCTCAATATGACATCCCTTCAAATATTTAAACAGGGCTATCATATCACCTCTTAACCTTCTCTTCTCCAGACTAAACATCCCCAGCTCCCTAAGCCGCTCCTCATAGGGCATAGATTCCAGACCCCTCACCATCTTAGTTGCCCTCCTTTGGACATGCTCCAGTTTCTCTACATCTTTTTTGAATTGTGGCACCCAGAACTGGACACAGTATTCCAGATGGGGCCTGACCAAGGCAGAGTAGAGTGGCACTATTACTTCCCTGGACCTAGACACTATACAGTGGTCCCCCGCCTTACGAATCCCCCGGGTTACGAAAACCCCGGGATCCGAAAGGCAGCGGACCGGCATTGTATCCCCCGGGATCCGAAAGATCCCCTGGGATACGAAAGGAAAAAAGCTGCGCGGCCCCTTTAAATGGCCGCGCGGTCCGTTTAAAATAGCGGTCCCCCGGGAAACGAACGCTTCCGGGTTACGAAAGGTAATCCGGAACGGATTACCTTCGTAACCCAGGGGACCACTGTAGTTCTATTGATGCAGCCTAAAATTGCATTGACCTAATTTGCATTATGTGTAATGATTTCACATGACGTCACACAGAACCTGCCATTAAAGTGGTCACAAATATGCATTAAAGTGCATCTTTTTACTTTTGGAATTTCAGCAACAATGCATTTCCAATACCACTTTATTTGCGCAACGTCGTGTGATAATCATTTGTGCAATTACTCACCATTTCTGCTTCATTTGCGGGATGCTTTAAATGTGCTTTAATCTCTCTTTAATGCCGAAATCAGCCCCAGTGTGATAAACTCATTGTTTCTAGCTTCATTATCTGACTGATCTACTGTTGCAGACATCTATTTGGTTTTGAAGACGAGTATATCTTCAAACCTCATCTCAGCAACCTTTCTGCACCTTGATAGAATCTGCTAAGTCAGGGCTGCTGCTCACTTGATGCTAACACAGACTTGAGTGTCAACCTTTTGAATGAGCACCTGTGTCCTCCTTCTCAAAGTCTGTTATGGTTTCCTACCTTATGTGCTAAACTTCAAGCACCGTTAAAAATATCTAACAGCTGTCATCTGACACAGTTCAGACTGGGATATTTTCTGTTTAAAAAAACAAAAACAAATCTTGCTTCCCTCCATATAGTGGTCCCTTCTTAGGCTGTGAATGCTAAAATTAACTGAGGGTGAGAGAGCTGTATGTTTGTAGGACTCCATACCATTTTCCCCCAGTCTGTCTCACTGTTCTGCTTCTCAATGGACAGATTCTTGCAGTTGTAAAGATAGGTATCCTGGCCTGAAATGTACTTACCAACTCTGCAAGAGGCTTGGGAGTCTACTTTGACTTGGGGGGTTCAGTTTAGCACCTTACCTATAGTTTACCAGCAAGCAGTACAGCTTTCGAGCAAAATACCATCCCATTTGTTCATGGTACCATTTTTCAAACTGCCACTATCCCTAAATACTGTACTTTCTAAACTAAAATGTGCACAGACATATCTAAAAACAGAGCTCTGAAAAGTTACTTTTTAGGAAGGCAACATCTAGAATTCCCCAGGCAACATGAGCTGCTGTCAAAAAAGAAGTATTTGCATGCAGGGCCCAGCACTTTTGTTTTCTCCTTTGCCTTCTCCCTCTTTCAGACTCCAAACAATAACTGTCTGTGTGTGCCTTCAAGTCACCTGTCGACTTACAGCAACTCAATGAATTTCATAGTTTTCTCAGGCAAGGAATACTCAGAAGGGTATTGTGATTGCCTTCCTCAAAATACAAGCCATGGCACCTAGTATTCCTTGGCAGTTCCCCAACCAAGTACTAGCCAGGCATGACCCTGCTTAACTTCCAAGGCAGGCAGGATCTGTGTTTTCAGGGTATTTAGGCTGTTAACACCAACAGTACTTGTTTCTATTCTGCGATCAGGCATGCAGTCCATTCAGTATCTCACAACCCCTAAGTTTTCGCCTCTTGTTTAAAGTAGCTCCCCCAGACTTCTGACCAAAGCATAGCAAGTATGCTTCCAATGCAGCCCAACTCGTTTATTTATATATAAACGCCCCCACTTAAAAAAGTTGGGTGTACAATGAGCAGTGGTGTTCCTAATGTTGGTGTCACTTGGTGCAGGTGCTGGGGAAGGAGTAGCAGTAGCCTGCCCTACTCCCCATCTCAGCCAACTGCAGAGACCAACCATGAGTCAGTCAAGGTATGGGGGGAGGATGTGGGGCAGGCACACATGCACATGCCCCTCCTTCTTGGCTGCCTTGTCTCCCTCAGCCGAGAGAGCCAGGGCAGCAGAGAAGGGACAGGTGCCGGCAGCTGCACTGCATACACTTCCACAGCCAGAGAAGGGCCCAACCAGGCATCCCCCTTCCTCTTAGGCATCACTCGGTGCAGTCCGCACCACCCTAGTGACACCACTGACAATGGGTAGATTTGTTTTGAGCTCTAGAACAGCACACCTTCCAACCTGGTGTGCTCCTGATGTTTTAAAATACAATTTCTATCACCCTCACTAGTATGGCCAATGGGCCAGCTGGCTGGGGAGTATATGAGTTCTGTTCCTTCACACCCAGAGGGCTCGGGATTCTGCTAAAGTAAAAACATTCTAAAATGGACTGCATGGGAAGAACCTCTGTGCCTCCAGCAGAGCTAGATGGTGCTTCTCTTATCAAAGCCTAGAAATGATGGGGAAAGACACAGCTGCTACCTAACCCTTTGCTTTCAAAGAACAGATATGCTCTTTTTTTAATATGGTTAATCTAACTCTATTTAACCTTTGATATTTATTGCTAGAAACCCAGATAAAGCTTCCTGTTGTAATGAAATTCTAATATCCTTTCCTCTTTTTAAATTCTTCTGTTCTGAGTCTCCTGTGTTCTGTGGCCATGTTTCCTAAATTAACCATGCCCTCTGTTGAAAGAAATGTCTTTTGACACTCTCCCTTTCAGTTTAATTGAGCTGTTCTTTAACTCTTCCATTATGAATAATGGAAACCAGGTGGTAGCTGCTTGACATTTTCCAAGAATGGCTTCTTACAGGGGAAAAAAACATAGCAAGGATATGAGGAGGACAGGAAAATGCTGTTTCTGAAAAATACTGTCAAATGTTCCTGAAACCAAGTTTTGTTTTTCATTAATCATGAGGGGAAATCTGTACATACTCAGCCCATTTCAAGTGGCTTGTAGCAAAAATATTTGTTATCTCTTCTCTAAAGCCTACACATATGCTTCAGAGGTTACTAAACTGTATTCAACCAAGTGTAGGAGCATGATATTAGCAGGCAAAAGAAGAGCAAAGGAAAAGTAACCTTGCATCAGTACAGCTGACCCTTGGCTCAAAGACTCCCTAACTATGGGTTAGGTCCAGGGTCATAGGAGGACAAAAACTGAGCATTGCTCCTTAAACAATTGTTTCATCACCCCACATAATCCCCCCCTTTAATTTTCCAAAGTCCTAGCCTTGGAAAGAGTGGGACGTTGAAAATTTTTCATGCCTAGAACTAATAAGAATAAGAATAATTTTATTTATTTGTATCCCACCTCTTCCTATGTTGGATCTTACATTTGCTGTGTTCACATTCCTTTGACATCTTTGTTGTTATTGTGTGGCTTCAAGTAATTTCTGACTTATGGTGAACCTAAGGCAAACCTACCATGGGGTTTTCTTGGCAAGATCTGTTCAAAGGAGGTTTGCCATTGCAAAGAATGTGACTTACCCAAGGTCAGCCAGTGGGGTTCAAGGCCAAGTGGGAAACTGAACCTTAGTCTCTACAATTGTCCAACACTCAAACCACTACACTATTCTTGTCTTTTCTTTTTCTTTCTCTCTTTCTTTTTATGAACTCCAAACTGTATTTCTAAATGCTCAGCTAACATCTTAAGTTACTGGAAAGTTAGAAATATGACAATTCAACGAGAACTCTGTCAGGAGCAGAATTCCTATTTGGAAGGGCAATGCTCTCATTTTCCCCTCCCCCCCCCCCCGCCACACCTTTATTCCTGTTTAGGCCAGAGATAGGATGCTACTCACAGTCTTATGCTTACTGACCAGAGTTTCAGTGGTGGTGGTGGTCCCTATGTGGCAGAAAACAGAATAATTGGCACCACGAAGTCACATGGGGATGTAAGTGTAACCCACATGTTGCTAGTTAGCAAGTACAGGGATAATGAAATGACTCAATTTTAAAACCAAGAAAGGCCCACCAGGATTTGACCCTTTCATCATTGTTTTCTAAGCCTTTCCCCCACCCCTGCACGAAATGCCACTTCATTCTCTTTTCAGAAATCTGTGTTTTTACTCTTAAGACTGCCTTTCCTCAGTAAAAGGTAAAGATATTCCCCACTGACAAGGTTGTTGTGTCCAACCAAAGGTAGCGGTGCTCATCTACGCCAAAGAAACAGCGTTGTCAGAGACTACTCTGTGATCATGTGGCCAGCATGATTGCACAGAACACTGTTTACCTTCCCACCAGAGTGGTACCTATTTATTTGCATGTTTTTGAACTGCTAGGTTGGCAGAAGCTGGGACTAGTGATGGGAGCTCATGTCGTCATGTAGCATCTGGGCCTCAAACTGCCAACCTACCAATCTTGTAAATAACAGCGTCAGCATCTTAACCACTTGACCCACCACATTCCTGCCTTTCCTCGGTCCAATATAGTAATAATCACAGAATTATAGCATTTATAGTATACTAAAACTAAATTGGAAGGGCAGAAATATATTTTGCCCAAGGACCCACAGCCATAAATTCATACAGCCATATAATCATAAGAGTTGGAAGGGGCCTCGTGGACAATTGAGTTCAACTCTCTGCTCAGTTCAAGATTCCCCGGCAGGTAGCTGTCCAGCCTCTTTTTGAAGACATTCAGACACAGAGACCCTGCCATACCTTTAGATAATTAGTTCCATTGCCAAACCACTCTTCCTATCAAGAAGTTCCTTTTAATGTTCAATCAAAACCTACTCTCTTGTAACTTCAAGCCATTATACCTGATCCCATCCTCTGGGGCAGCAGAGAACAGGTCTGCTCCCTCCTTTGTGCCGCAGCCCTTGAGGTGTTTAAAGAGTGAAGTCATGTCCCTCCTCAGTCTTTTCTCCACCAAGCTGAACAGCCCAGCTCCTTCAACTTTTCCTGTAAGTTTTGTTCTCCATACCTTTTATCATGTTTGTTGCCCTTCTCTGGACCCACTCCTACATGTCAATGTGTGGGTACACCTTCAAGTCACTTGTGGAATTACTGCAACCTCATGAATGTCAGAGAGTTTTCTTAGCAAGGTATACTCAGGTGATTTTGCCAGTTCCTCTGAAATATAGCCAACAGCACCTGTTATTCATTGGTAGGCTCCCATCCAAGTACCAACCAAAGGCTGAGTCTGCTTAGCTTCCAAGATCAAACAGGATCTCATGTCCTTAGGGTCCTTAGGCCCAATTCTTTTTAAAATGAGGCACCCAGAACTGGAGGCAATACTCCAGTTGAGGCCTGAACAGTGCAGGATATAGCAAGACCATTAGTTCCCTGTACCTGGAAATCATTCTTCTCTTAAGGCAGGCTAAAATAGCATCTTCCTTCTTTGCTGCATCATCACACTGCTAGCTCAAGTTCAACTTTTGATCAACAATTAACCCAGGGTCCTTTTCACATGTTGTACTGCTGATCCATCCTTGTTTTGTTTGCTGATCCATCCTTGTTTTGCTGATCCATCCTTGTTTTGTTTTTGCTTTTTGCAGCCTAAATGAAGAATTTTGCATTTGTCTCTACTGAATTTCATTTTATTAATTTCTGCCCAGTTTTTTAATTTATTCTGTCCACCTGACATCTAAGTAATTGATAAAAAAATATGGAAGCATAACGGCCTGAAGACAGACGCCTCTGGCACTTCACCCTTTCCAGTCTGAACTGCAGCCACTGATGATGACTCTTTGAGCAGTTTTCCAACCAATTATAAATCCATTTAACTGTGTTCCCATCTATTCCACATTTAATTAATTTACTAATCAAAATATTATAGGAGGGAGAAAGGTGGCAAGCAGAGGCCAGCCTAAGCATTATGCAATCTAGAGAAAAGGAAGAATTGGCAGTTTCTTTCTTTCCATGTATAAAAGTGAATGGAAATGGCAGTTGAGTTTTACTTCAGGAATGACAAAAGGTTGGTACTGCTATCACATCTGAAGCAGATACGGATGAAATCAGATGGTTTAATATACACAGATCTGCCCTCCGATAAAGCATATCAGCCAGGAAGGTTAGGAAAGACCAGTCAAGAAAACTCCCATCATCAGCCACCTTAAGAGTTTCCTTAATACTACGTAGGTCCAGGGTTGAAGACAAGTACTGTGTAGCATTAAATTCCAGGCTCTTTGTAAAATATATTCTCTTCACTAAGAGCATGTTTTTGCTTAGGAGTCTGTTCACATGACACATTTCCCCAGCGGACATTTTAAAACTGAGAGAGATTGTAAGATACACTGCCTTCCCATACACTGGATGGGTAGTGGAAGGGCAGGGGTAATTGCATCCCAATAAAAAGAGAAAAATGAAGGGGGGAAACACTGGCTGCTTAATGCATTCCAAGAAAGGGGTTCATGAATTTGTTGAACAATGAAAGGAGGAGATAGAGAGGAACAATGTTGCCAGATGAGACAAATATGTTATATGCAATTAAACTGAATGGCCAAAAAAGGTGGAGGAGAAAAACTCAAAGGGCGTTGCTCTGCCATTCCAGAAACTGTGTCACAGGGAATATCTAGTTGGTGTCTATGACACTTGTAGAACCCTCGTTAGCCATGGATATACAGATTTTTGTGAGCTGCCTTGGGGGATCTTTGGATTCGAAAGACAGGATATTAATTAACTAAGCAGAAGGAGCTGTCTTATACAGAGTCAGACCAATTATTCATGTAACCCAGATCTGTCTATGCTGACTGGCAGGAGTTCTCCAGGGTCTCAGGCAGAGCTCTTTCCTAGCCTGCTACCTGAAAAACCTTTAAATGGATGTGCCAGGGATTGAAGCTGGGACTTTATGTATGCAAAGCATGAACTGTGCTGGCCCTGAGCCATGGCCTCTCTCCTCTGTGTGCTACAGTCACAGGAGTAACAAATGCACTCTGGGGGGGAGGGGGGCTGCATTCCCCCAAGACAAAATCTTGTTATTTGGGGAATTCTGAAAATATGAAATCCTTGCCAGAGCTTGGAAACTTTACTTTGTTAGACTACAGTTCCCAAAATCCCCCAGTCAGCATGGCCACCTGATCCTTGCCATCCTTACTCATTTGGCAGCTCACTGATCTACAGAGAGTTATTCAGAAGTCATGGTGGAAACAACCCAGCTAAACCACCCCTTGTTTGTTGCTGGAATCCAGTCAGTTGTGAGGTCAGACTTCCATGGTACCTGCTTTCTCCTAAACCAGATGAACGGGGTTTGCTGTAGAGGGCTGCAGGATTGCAGCTAAGTGCCTGGCCACACTTTGCTTTCCATTTTCTGCAGGGGCAGGAATCTTGCAGCCCTTCAGAGGCAGTCTGCACCTCCCAGGAGCTCTAACTAGTATAGTCGATGGTGGAGAATGCTGGGAAATAAACTTCACATTTCATCCCCAAAGCTGATACACATTACCTCCTGTCTCATCCCACAAGGTTGGTACACTGGACTGACTATGTGACGAATGTTGCTGTCCTTGAGGAGGAGGGATCACCAGCATTGAGGCCATGCTACTGAAAACGCAGCTGTGGGGGCAGGGCACATTTCTAGGAAGGAGGACCACCACCTCCCAAAAATAGTACTCTACCGTGAACTCACCACGGGTAAGCATAAGAGGGGCGCCTCAAAGAAGAGATACAAGGACTCCCTGAAACAACATCTGAAGCTTGGCCAAATTGATGACCAACAATGGTCTGCCCTGGCCTCACATCGGGAGGCATGGAGATGCGCTATCCACAATGCTGCAGTCTCTTTTGAGAACTCACGCTGAAAGAGTCTCGAGGAGAAACGACAATGCAGAAAGAACCACAACTTGGAAACACCACCCAAGGAGACTTTCTGCTGTGCTTTCTGTAACCGGACGTTTATCTCAGATCAGCCTTTTTAGTCATCAACGCGCTTGTAGTAAGCGTGGGATGAGTCCTTCCTGAATCTTTGCTAGCGAAGAAAAGCCAAAGATGTAGTTTTGAAGTGCTGTACCCTTTTACATCGTTTAACCTCTTGACTCATTTAGTATGTTCTGTCCTGCTTAAACTATTTTATTGTTTTAATCTGGAAGTGTTTTTAAATTGTTTAAATTGTTTTATAGGTATGACACCCTGAGGTCATATAAAGAGGATGTAAGTATATTAATAAATGGGGAGGGGGGTTAAAGTTAAAATGCTGCAAAGAAAGATCACTGGAAGAGCTGGTTAGCAAAATCTGTCTCAGCAGTTAACAATTTTTATGTAAATACTTGCAGAAAAAATATCATTTCCATGTAGACTACCAAAGAGCCTCACTGTCTCTCTGCAACATTTCATCCCAGTCAGAGCTTGTCTCCCCTCCAGAACTACCAAACTGTATGGAGCCTTTATCATTTTCTGCCACTACGCTTTTCACACCCAATATTAGGACGTCTGGCTATGTTTTACTCTCTTTAGCTTTTAGTCACTTTCTTTCCTCCAATTTTATTCATTAGTATTTGATAACTAGAAAAAGCAGCACTGAAGTTCAACATTGCCTTGGAAGACATTCCACCATCATCACCTCATTTTAGAGGTTGTTCTCACTGAACCCATCTAAAGCAGGGATTGGACTAATATGCCCCTCCAGGTGTTGTTGTACTGCAACTCCCTGCATTCCTCAGTGTTGATTATACTAACTAGAGCTACTGGGAGCCACATCAAAACAAAAAAAAAATCTGGAAGGCTACATGAATCCTGCCTCTGAGCCAGAGAAATTCATGTGCTTATCAAACTTATCAAACAAGTGCAAACTGGATTCAAATTCTAATGAAATCAAATGTATATGTCATCTTAATATGTGCTACATTGTTTTCAATAGAACTCAGTTACTCATCAGTCTTCATTCCATTGCAGCTGACTATGTGCAAATGCCTTCTTAAAAACACTATTGCAGCTGGACTGGAGAATGTACAAAAAGGCAATGGTTAATTCTGCATAGCCTGTTTAGCCCCTAGAATCTAGTCTTTCCCTAAATTAGGTACTGGTCTTTATAAAGTTCCAAACAAACAAAACATATTTTTTTAATTTCATCTGAGAAAGATACAAATAATAATATATTAAGTAGCAAATGGACCTAATGATCACAAATAATTCTAGAAATCTGGGGCAAAGTGGGAGGTGTGTTCAGCAGTGAAGACAAAATTGGGCTGCCTCATTTTAAACTGACATGATTACTGACCAATCCCTCTCCTCCACACCCCAGTAATCTTTTTAAAGCTCAGCATTTGTTATGAAATGAGCAATTCTAAATTCATATGTAGAAATTCACATTGGTGTCTGATAGTAAGAAGTATTATTTGGGAGAATCAGAGAGTATCTTATTCAGCTCTGTCCTTAACATTTAACTGTTTATTTAGAAGAGTACATTCACACAGGCTTCTAGACAAAGAAATCTCTCCTTGTCTTGCTTATGCCATTATCAGCAACTGTGCTATTTATTAGAGGCTGGAAAGGTTACTTTTTAAAACCATAGCTGCCAGAACTCCTCAGCCAGTATGGCTCCTTCATTTCTGACTAAAAAATATTCCCCACTGTCACCACTAGGCTGACTGACAACATTCTCAGTTCCCTTATGTTGGGAACCTGGGCCACTGGATTCCTGTCATATGAAGATGCATTCTCTTAAAACCAAAAGTGCTTTTAAAGATGCTTTCTTGCCATTCCTAGCTAGAGGTAAATCACAGGCCTTGAATGACTTCTAACAAGTTCATGTAGGCATGAAAAGCATAGATGATGGAAGCTTGCAATGTAATTCATGGAGGGAATTAGTAATACATTAGCTCATATGTTCTTCGTCAAGACAATAAAGCAGGCAGTGTTATATCAACTCCTGGCACTCTTGGATGAAACTCACCACCTTGAGCACTGGCTATGCAGTGTCCTCTTTGCTGCTTGCATATGTTGGGAACGGGAGGCATGTTTCTGCAGAAGTTTTACCTCTACCTATCAGGAAATTTTCAAGTTTAGGAAGACTACAAGTCTTCCCTATGTAAAATGCACACGCTCCCCTCTTGTTTTGTCTGCTTTTCACATCTACAAGAACATACCAGAAGTCATCCAAAGTGTGTTTGTGTGTAGAGAGGTCAAGCATGGTTTCATCAATATGCTGCTATTAGGAGTTGTATTTATTTACCCTCCCTCTGCACTGGGCTTGGGAAGGTCCTTCCTGAATGGCTGCTTGAATCAGTAATAGATTGGCAGAACGTACCTATGATAGAACCAGTATGGTGTAGTGGTTTGTGCACTGGACTGTGGCTCTGGAGACCAGGGTTCGAATCCTGGCTTAGCCATGTAAACTCACTGGGTGACCCTGGGCAAGTCATACTCTCTCAGCCTCAGAGGATGGAATACGACAAACCCTCTCTGAACATACATGCCAAGAAAACCCCATAATAGGTTCGCCTTAGCATTCCCATAAGTTGGAAACAACTTGAAGGCACACAACAACAACACCAAAAATGAAATTAAACTTGACATGGTAGTTACTGAGAGAGGATCTGCTGAATTAAATATTGAGTGGTGGTTGAATTACCTATTCTCAAGAAAAATTTCATATCTTGGGAATGTTCCTGAGTCCAGTATTACTTTTAAATACCTTAGTGACTGACATAGCCAGGAATGTGTTCTTTAGATGGCCATGACTCCACTTTGTGAAGGCAGGGCCACTTTTGTGCATGTGCTGGTGACTCCCCTAGTGGACTACTGCAATGTGCTAAATATAGGGCTGACCTCAAAAACAGTTCAGAAATTTCTAAATATACCAGTCTGTTTTTAAGCTGGAATAAGACACTAGCTGTATAGAAGTCTCCTTTCTAAAATGTAAACTAGGTACCACTTTGATTCTGAATCAAATTTGAGATGCTGTTTTCAACTTTTAAATGGTATTTTAGATATATGGCCCTCCCAATGCAGGATTATGTGGCCCTCCCAAAAGTTGCAAGACTGCAGCTCCCATCAGTCCTCATCACTGGCTATGCTGGTAAGGGCCCATAGAAGCAATAGTTCTTTAATGGAGGTTCACTCATACCCCACCACTGCCTTAGGGAGTACTTTCTCCAATATACTCCCCAAAGATGCAGTGAATTAATTGCAGTTGGATGAAATAATCTCCATGAATTAATTGCTGCTGCTGGATTCCAGGTACTCTCACAGTTGGAACTGAAGAAATCCTTGAACTGAAGAAATCCTTCAGAACTTTCAGAATTGGCTCTGGTACTAAGGAATTCATCAACATGTGATTGCCACCAAGCTGAATTAATTGCCAGTTAACATGATTGTGCCTTCCCTGGATTTCCCAGTTGTTGTGGCTATTAATCTTCATGTGTTTACATCTGACTTTAATCCTTAAAGCCAGGTTAAGAGAATCTGGGTAAAAATTAAGGAGAGAAACAACAATGATATCATTGTGGAGGTCTATTACAGACTCCCAAGCCAAACTGAGAACTTGGATGGTGCCTTCCTGGAAAAGATGATTAAACATTCAGAAAGAAGAGATGTATTAGTAATAGGAAATTTCAATTATCCAGATATTGGTTGGAATTCACTCTTATATTCCAAGAACTTGCTTCACTTGCCTTGCAGACAATTTCATTGTCCACAACATGGAAGAGGCAACATGGGGATCAAATATTTTAGATCTGATCCTAACCAACAGTGATGACCTGGTTAATGGGGTGAAAGTGGCAGGGGTTTGTTATATAGTGGAAAGGGAAAGCCAAGCATAGTCAGACACATATTCTAGACTTTAAAAAAGCTGATTTCAGTAAATTTAGGGAAATACTGGGGTGAGTCTGTAATCAGGAATACGAAAGGAGATGGGAATGCATGGATGGGAGTTTTTAAACATAAAATACTGAAGGCAGAATTTCAGACAGTTCCAATGAGATGGGAAAATGAAAGATGTCTAAAGAAACCACGATGGATATCTAAATAACTTTCAACTGAGCAAAAATTTAAAAGGGGCATGTACAATTCAAACAACTAGCCCACATCTGTAGGGAGAAAGTAAAACAAAAAAACACTAAAGTGCAGAATGAGCTCAGGCTTGCTAGAGAGTTATAAACAATAAAAAGGGGTTTTCTGATTATTTCTGTTGCAAAAGGAAAAGCATGGAGAAGTTGGCAAAATGCTAGCAGGGAACAGAGAAAACGCAGAACTACTCAACACCTTCTTTGCCTTGGTCTTCTCTCAAAAGAAAAACAGTGCTCAGTCTGGGAGAAATGGAACAGATGATGCAGTAGGATAAATGAAGGACAGAATAGGTAAAGAGGTAATACAGAAATTTCTGGCTACTCTAAATGATTTCAAGTATCAGGGCCAGATGAACTTTATCTAATGATATTAAAAGAACTGGGAGACATACTATCCAAACCACCAGCAATAATTTTTTAAAAAATTCTGTCCTGGGCCCAGTGCTATTCAACATCTTTATCAATGACTTGGGTGATAGAATAGAGGGCATGCTTACCAAACTTGCAGATGACACCAAATTAGGAGGGGTAGATAATATCCCAGAGGACAGGCTCAGAATTCAAAATATTATTGGATTACAGAGCAAGGACAAAACTAACAAAAAAAAAATTCCACAGGGTGAAAGGTAATGTATGTACATCTGGCTTGACAACAGTACATGTGAAACGGACCTAAGAGTTCTAGTACAGTAATAGCTGAACATGAGTCAACTGTGATGCAGTGGCCAAAAAAGTCAATGCATTTCTGGCCTGTATTAACGGGAGCATAGTGTCATGACTGAAAGAAGTAATGGTACCACTCTATTCTGCTTTGATCAGGCCTCACCTGGAATATTGTGTCCAGTTTTGAGTACCACAATGCAAGAAGGATATTGACCGAAAGGCCTGGAAACTATGGTCTATGAAGCCATGGAGCTGGGTATGTTTCATCTCGAGACGAGAACATTAGGAGGTGACATGGTAGCCAAGTTTAAATATTTGAAAGGGTGCCATATTGAAGATGGAGCAAGTTTGTTTTCTGCTTCTCCAGACACTAGGACACAGACCAAGGGATGCACATTACAGGGAAAGAGATACCACCTAAACATTAAGAGGAGCTTCTTGACAGTAAGAGCTGTTTGACAGTGGAATATATGCCGCTGAGTGAGGTGGTGGTGCCTTCTTCTTGAGGATTTTTAAACAAAAGTTGGATGCCCATCTGTCAGGAGTAACTTTATTATATATACCTGCATGGCAGGGGGTTGGACTTGATGAACCTTGTGGTGTCTTCCAACTCTATGATTCTATAATCTTGCTACATTTCATCTCTGAGAGCAGTTGTTCAGTTATCACTTTTAGGAATGTCTTAGGTTTAAATTTGCAAGGAAAATGATTTAATTGTATTGTTCATTTATTACATGGTTTCATTACTTTGCTGAAATCACACGTGAGTACCACTGTTGGAGAAAAGGCAACAATACAAATTTAAGTATAAATAAATATGTAGAGTTGGTTGAGGTCTGGCAGCATATTTAGCATAATTGCTCAAATCTAGCCTCTAGGAGATAAGGCTACAGTTCCTCTTGGAAGGGCATAATCCAAAAAGAGGTCATTAAAAATTGCCATTCTGTTCTTCCCTACACAAATCCTGTTAAATTAATGTCCCTCCAAGTATTCTGTAATTTACATAACGCTGTCACACCTGCTGCCAAGACAAGGTCCAAATCCTGGGACACAATAGACAGCATTCAAGAGACCATCAAAGCCTTGTCTCTGAGAGACAATTAATGAGGACATCACTTGTTTTTACAAAGCTCAGGGAAGGATTGGGAGACAGGAGGCAGAGCTTGCAGCATTTGCTGTTAGTGATGTCCACACTTCGCATCCCATTTTTCAACATCCCAGCAGAGCTGCCAGAATTCAAGGAAGCTGACGGAACTTTGACTCAGAAAAGACATCTGGCAGAAAACATGCCATTTGGACTTACAATCTGTGTGCGTTTAATTCATTCCCTGTTTTGTTTTGTTTTTATTTCTGGGGGGCAGAAGGACAGAGGAGGAGGGAACTGATAAGGGTAAATTTGCCCACCACAGCCTAACAACACTTGGAAAGTCACAGTGAAATGCTATGAACCACAAATACCCATTGTCTGGGAACAATTCATATTGGGGCAGAGGGAGTCCTTTTTATAAAATATTCTAGGTCTCTAATGCTTTCTGACTGACATCCAGAAGAAGATCTATTTAAAAGTCATAGGGCTGTTTAAAATGCTCTGCAAAAAAATAGAGTTCTCTTTTTCTAGATATATATACAGATATATATAAAATATAAACAGCTATAAATACAGATATGCACTTGTTGAGAATTAAAAGCACCTCAGTTATTTTCATAGTTCCCAAATATAAAATCCTCACAGTATTTTTCCCCTCCCCTTGCTAATAGTGTCTCATTCCATCTGTCAGGCACTCCAACTCCACATTCTGTTCTTTATCACCTACAAGTTCCCCCACCTTCCCTGTTCCTGATTTATATAGTGGTTGCATCATTGCTCAATAAGCCATTGGTAGCTGTACCATCCTGTAGTTTCATGTGGGCACCATTAGGCTGATCGGAGATCCTGTCTTTCACTGCTTGTTGCCGGAGAAGCCTGTGGCGGTAGTAGAAGAGGTAGCAGGGGAGCAGAAAGCCCACAAAAGATAAGATGAGGAGGGCAAGGTTCACCTGGGGAGAAAGCAAGGAGGATCAGTTCCCCAAGCATATGTAAATCTTCACTAAACATTTATAAGAACTGGTAGGAAATGCCAGTTCAATTCCCTGGCCTGCCCTAAAGTGAAAAACTGCATTTGCTTTAATCTAAGTACCATTTCTAAATAGAAAAATAAAGAGAGAGAATGAAGCTATTAACACTGCCCCAATAGGACATGAGAAGAATGTCTTTATGTGTGGTTACATGCATATGCATACCCATTCAGCCACCATCTTGTGATTTCTTCCTCTCACTTTACTACACCAACATGCAAAAGAAAGGATCACACTGCAAAGCCAGAAGGCAAACACCTACTGCCCAGTGCACATGACATCACCAACACCAGCCCCCATATCTGCAGACCAGTGGTTCTTCCAGCCTGGCAATTTGTCCCAATTGTCTCATACCCTTCTGTGTACTTCCTAATCCCTCTTTCTGCCAATTTTCTTGCCTCTTTCTGCCAATTTTCCATCCAAACACTCTTCCCCTCTCCTCCAAAATGGCCCTTTTGTTATTTAAATGCTAGGTTCTGTGCTCAAGATCCTGTTTTATGTAGGGTGTGTTTAGATCTTTGAGACTCCTCCTAGACCAAGCACCACAGTACATTTCAGCCCTGGGAGGAGGAAGGGAGATCAGGAGATTGTGAGGTGGTCACCAGTCACTGCTTACAGCCCTTTCCTTCTGCTGGGCCAGACTACTCTGGTGGGTGGGTGAAGATTGTGAGGGCATGTATTTTTAAAAGGCAAGGCTTTTCAAAAACATATATTTTAAAAAGGGTAAGATGGGAGAGGGATCATAATCAAGATCCTAATACTCTACAACTATGTCTTTCAGACAATTCTTAAAGAGTTCATGTGAAAAGCAAATGCACTGTTCTTTGGACAGGGACAAAATACCTTGGCAAAGAGGTGGAAGACTCTTGAACAAAATGTTGTCTTGATTGAAAAAGCAGAAAGAGAAAGTGCTTCAACAAATACTGCCAAGTTACAACACATTTGCATTATCTGAAATGCCACCAGTTTTGCAACTGCTTTTTAGATGTTTGCAGAAGAATGAATGAATGCATTAACATATACATCCATGCACAGGTGAATGAATGTGTGTCACTTTAAACTGTTTGTTTGTTTAATAGCCTGATACATAAGAGATGTAGCAAGAAAACTGAAAGCTGACACACCATGAACAGGTTGTGCTGGTACATAGGTCTCTAGGTACAAGTTGTGAAGCCAGATTCACAATGAAAGGAGGAATCCCCTGGGATCACTCTTCAAAAGCAACCTCTCCCATCACCTGGATAAACCATAACTCACCCAAAAGGGATCACCATGCATTGGCCCCACCATAGCCATGAAAAGTGGCTGCTGCAGAAGAGCAAATACAGCACTGATCAATGATTGCAGACCGGTCAATGTCCCAAAATGGTTGGAAGGATATCTAGCAATGAGAGATAATGTACAGAGGGTGAATTTCAAATAGCCAAAGAAGGTATTAACAAGCCTTTCCCATATCCACACATAGCAATAAAGTGGACACTATTACAATTTTGTATTATGTTTGAGGAAACACAATCAATCATTCAGAACTATATGAAATCTGTCTTTATTCTAAAGACTTCAAAGTCCCAGGAAACTAGGGAACATGTAATTAGGTCTATCAGATGAAAAGATGTGCATGGCAAACTCTTAATAGTGAGATGAACAACAACTCTCAGTGAGGAGGTGGAGTTGTGACATTCTGTAATACAATGAAACATTTAATCTGACTCTTGATCAGGTTAAATCTATAGATTCATTTTAGACTCAAATTCAGATTTTTAAAAACCTCAAAGTCAAATTATGAATCTATTAAAGATTTAATAAATTTGGAGGAATTCTTATCAAAAATCCAATCCATACCAAAGGTATTCAGCCACCTTAGATTTGATAATGATTCCTTTCCCTGCTTCTTCCCACTCCATTTAGGGAGATCAGCTGCCATGCATGAAAAAGATGACTAAAGGTACATAATAGAAAGAGAATGGCTCCTTGAATGTATGACTTCAATACTCTCCTGCTTTCTTTGCCTGTCTCAAGATGAATGAGTTGGGGAGGGGGGGCAGGGTTCATATAGTGTCACAGCACAAGGCTGTGGGATAGTAATCAAAACTGCCAGTATGTGTGTGACACCCACACATGCATACACACAGGTGCATACCCCACCTAAAAAGAATGTTCTTTTATAAACACCCATTAATTGTCTTCCACACCCCCATCTGCATCAGATTGACAGCAATCTTGCTCTATAACTCCAGAAAGGAACCAGCTAGGAGGTATGAAAATGAGCTTCTCTTTCCACCTTTTGTACCCCCTGTTTCTTCCATCTTCCCTTCAAAGTCTCCTCTCCCATGCCTTTGGGTTTTATAGCCACAAGCCTTGGCAGAGGGAGACGGAAAGAGGAAACAGATTCCACTTCAACATTCTGAGGAACTTCCTGACAGTAAGGGCTGTTCAACCATAGAACAAACTCCCTCTGAGTGTAGTGGTGTCTCCTTCCTTGAAGGTCTTTAAACAGAGGTTTATTTTATTTTATTTTATTTATACCCCGCTCTTCAGCCCTAAAGGCTATCAGAGCAGCTTACAATTAAGAGCGGTTTGATGGCCATCTGTCAGGGATGCTTTGATTGAGAGTTCCTGCATGGCAGGGGGTTGGACTGGATGGCCCTTGTGGCCTCTTCCAACTCTACGATTCTATGATTCCATGATCTTTTCTTGGCCCATGGGCCTGAAATGGTGCAAAGTAGACCACAAGCCAGGGATAGGGATTCTTTGGCCTTTCAGATTGTAATGAACTGCCACACCCATCATACCTCAGCACTGGCCAGGCTGTTCAACAGCATTTCCCTGCCCCCAGCCCAAAATCCCTAAAGTCCCCCTGAACTCCCCCAGACCCAGTTTATTTTTTTAAAAATCAGATGATTTTCCCCCCTCAAAAAAAAAGCACATAAAATGGGTCAAAACTGCTGCCAAATGAGAAGTGACCCCACAACATCCATATATATCCCAAAACAACTTTTAAAAAACAAAAATTGGCCAAAAATGTTGCATCAGGCACACTGTGGCAACCTACTATGAAGAGGAATGGCCTTATCAATCTTGACAATTATCCATCCCTATTCTAGTGAGAAGGATCAAGAGATTCCAAACAGTGACACAGACTCACACAGCAGCATAAAGGCCTCCACAGGCTGAATGGAAAAAGCCACGAACCATTGTATGAAGGATGAAGGTCAAATACTGTGAAGGAAACAATAAATAAATAAATAAGCAAGCAAGCAAGCAAGCAAGCAAGCTGAAATTGTTACACAAAGACAAGGACACAGGAAACAGTGAAGGCATGAAAGGTTCACTAAGACAAGCAGCAGCGAATTGCCAGAGTTAGGAGATCATTGGCAGCTGACAGCTTCTGTGTCACTGGAGTATGAATCCACTTCTGGTTTTCATCTGAAATTTCAAGGAGCTTTCCAAAATGTTGCCAAAGTATTTGAACTTTTAAAGTTCAGTTTAAAATACAGAGCAGATTCTCCACCACCCTTGACATAGAAGCCATTAGCTATCACTGGATGAAATATATCAAGGAGCATCACAGGGGAATAAGCTACAGGACAGAAGTCACCTGCAAATGGAGGTTGTCAATCAGGCAAGTGGTACCAAATCCCACTAGCAGCAGATTGGTGATGACAAAGGCACGTATAGCATTGGTTAGCTTCTGTATCTTACGGTAGCGAACTTTAGGTGGCTTTCCTTTCACTTCAGTCCTAGGAAGTTAAAGGGGGGAAATCAGTCTTTTCCTCCATCATGCCCCCAAAAACATAATTCCAAGACTAGTTATTCTGCAGAATGCTGATTTTGGAAGGTCAGAACCTCTCACCTTGCAGGTCCAGCATGGTCTGTATTTCCTGGCCCATCCACACAATCCTTGATGCGCCAATCCATCACATAGCCAATGAAAGGACAGGTGAGAAGGCACAGTAACTGCATGACACCAAAGATGGAGGAGTAGAAGCTGACTGTACAGTAAAGAGAAGGAAAGAAGGAAAGGAAATGAGGAACAGCTTCAGGGTCCCTGGCTGCGTGTTCAGTCCCTCAAACTAATCAGGACTGGCCAAGCAGCCTACAATTAAAAACAGTTCTCTGGTGCAATCAAGCAGGATAAAGTAATTCAGAGGTTGTGGGTTTGAGCTCAAGAGAATCAGTGCTTTTGAAGATACAAACAGACCTACGCTAACTTAAGAAATTGCAATACATTCACCATAAAAAAAAAAACCACCTGATAGCACAAGCTATAATCACAGTAAGGAGAGGAATCTTCTAGCACCTTGACTTCATGCGTTTGAGGAGTAGACTCAAGTTACCAGCATCTTTTTTTCAGTTACTGTATTTATTCATGTATAAGTCTATAAATTTTAATCAAAAACCTGACCCAAAAAACGTGGGTCAACTTATCCACAGATCAATGTAAGTACTGTACTTGAAGCTGGGGCTAGTGACAGGAGCTTACTCCATCATGCAGTATTCAGGCTTCAAACTGCTAACCTTCTGATTTTCTAATCATTAGAATTGACATCTTAAAAACTGTACTTTAACTCTTATCAAAAAGGAAACCATCCCCTTCTCTGAGTCAAATGGTGAACGACAAGAGCTTAGACAGTCCCAGGAGCAAAATGAAGCACCAACCCCATCTACTCTCCACCATGGCACCAACTCTGACCTTTATGGTGCCTGGGTGAGAAAATGGTGGAAGTGGCAGCTCTTTGGCATTTCTCTTCGAAGGAGCACTGAGAGGCTTTGAATAAGACATTTATGTATGTTTCTCAGCTTTTCTGGGTTAAAAGCAGCCAAAGTTATCATATTAAAGATAAAGATTTGGTAATGTAATGTTAATTATTTTAAATTTATTTATTTATTTATTTATTTGCTTTGCCTTTTCACCTTTTGTGACGTGTGCATATTTCTTTGTCCCGCTTGTGGCTAGTCGTCCCCCCCCCCTCACATTGCATAGCCACAATTTACCATAGTTCCCTCCTGATCAACTCTGTCTTTAGGGTGAACAAAATTATGGCAGGCATAACTGTTTGTGCTCACCCTAAAGTCTTACAAAATTATGGCAGGCGTAACTGTTTGTGCTCACCCTAAAGACAGAGTGGATCAGGAGGGAACTATGGTAAATTGTGGCTGTCCAATGGGTGTGGGCAACAACTAGCTAAGTGGGGCTAATAAAATATGTCCACAGGTCACAAAAGGTGAAAGGCAAAGCAAAGAAAATGGTGACTACATTAGCAGTTATTATAGCAGTACAGTGTAAGTTTTTTGGCATCATTTTCCTTTGCTTCATCTTTTACACCCTTTGTTACAGGCCCCTATGTTTTACCCTTGACCATGGGTTATATCTTCCTGTATGAACTGCCCCACACACTTCGGTCCTCTGGGAGGAATCTGCTGCAGCCTATGAAAACTAGGTTGTCCCTGACCTCCCAGAGGGCCTTTTCAGCTACCGCCCCTAAGCTTTGGAACGGCCTGCCGGATGAGATGCGTCTAATTACATCACTGGCTAGTTTCAAAAAGGCTTTAAAGACGCATCTTTTCCGGCAGGCCTTTCCCTGAAGGAGGGAATAAATGGAACATGTACTCCCTGCTCTGAAAACATAAATAGAACTGGGAATCCCTTTGCCTAAATCTGCTGAGTTTATTTAATGCAGACTTGCACATGGATAGTTCATGAGATTGCACTTTGTTTTAATAACTGTTGACCAATTTTAACTGTGTTAATTTTAATTTGTCTTGGTTTAATTCAGTTTTAAGGGGGGGGGACGGTTGGAGAGGGATATGATTGTTGTTTTTATTCTGTATCCTTTTTAATTTGCTGTACCCCACTCTAAGTATTCTATTAGAGGAGCGGGCTATAAATAAACTTCATTATTATTATTATTATTATTATTATTATTAAAATCCATAATTTTGCCCCCAAAACCTGCCCTCAACTTCTACATGAGGGTGACTTATAGTTGAGTATATATGGCAGTCTCCAAGGTGCTACAACATCCTATTGCATACTAATTTTTCAAACTAACATGGCTATGTTTTTGAATGTAATCACAGTGTGAGAGTAGCGGGAGCTAGACAGAGAAGAACTAAACTCTAAAAGTCTGTAGGTTTTTACAAGAAATCAAGCAATCCATCTGTGTATCATTCTGGACTCCATGGCTGGAAGCACATGGGACACATTACAAATTGTAACACCCATAACAATAATAATGAATGGAAGGCTTTGCTCAGGCCTCCCTTATGTACACTATAGCACACCATATTGCCATGCTTAAGCACATGTCATGTCATGTCGCAATGCTTTGATATATCTTGACCCAAACATCTTGGACCAGGTTTCCCCCAGCTTGGCACCATCCAAATGTATGGGACTACAACTCCCATCATTCCACAGCCAGCTGATAGGTGCCAGATTGAGGGATCTGTCAGTTGGGGTCTCACAATTT
Organism: Urosaurus nigricauda; assembly: GCA_034509955.1. Classification (NCBI taxonomy): domain Eukaryota; kingdom Metazoa; phylum Chordata; class Lepidosauria; order Squamata; family Phrynosomatidae; genus Urosaurus; species Urosaurus nigricauda. Next base: position 123,253,797 of record JAOEGL010000001.1, on the reverse strand, counting down.
CATCTTTTCATCTTCGTTCCTGCTTCTCATTCAGTTTTCTAAAGCTCTTCTCCCCTGGCCTGGTCTGATTTTCTCTCAGATGACTAAAACAAACATTTCTAGCTCCCAGCACCACCTTTTCTGTTTGTCAATGTGGCAGAAAACAAGATGTTAAACACATATGAGATTGCTTATTTTCCTACTTTGTGGAAGGCCCTCCAAAAGAATCATAGGGTTGGAAGGGGCTCTACAGGCCGCCAGGTCCAACCCCCAGTTCAATTTTCACGGACTTCCATCTAAAGCAATCCCCACAGGTAGCTGTCCAGCCTTTTTTTTCAAGACATCTAGAGAAGTAGACCATCACGTCTCTATGCAGATGGTTCCACTACTAAACCACTATCACTGTCAATCAGTTTCTTCTAATGTCTATTGAAAATCTACCCTCCCATAACTTAAAACCATTAGACTTAGTTCTTCCCTCAGAGGCAGCAGAGAATCTGCCTGATTCCTTCCTCTTTGTGCAGTCCTTGAAGTATTTAAAGTGTGATCATATCACCCTTGTCTTTTCTTCACCAAGCTGAACACGCCCAACTCTTTCAACCTCTCCTATGTTTTGTTCTCCATACTTCTTATTATCCTCACTGCCTTTCTCTTCGCTCTCTCCAAGTTGTCTATATCCTTCTTAAAATGTGGTGACCAGAACTGAACACATTCATCCAGATAAAACCTGACCAGTGAAGAATATAGGGGTAACATTAGTACCCTAAGCTTCCAAACTACACTTCTATAAATGCAGGCTAAGATAGCATTTGCCTTCTTTGTGCAGCATCACACTATCAATGTGTGATCAATAATCCCAAGGTTCTTTTTACATGTAGTACTGCTGAGCCAAGTATCTCCCATCCTATTTTTTGTGGCAAAGGTAGAACTTTGCATTCATCTCGGTTGAATTTCCAGACAGATTTCTGTTGCTTGCAGCAGTGACAATAAATGTCTTCTCCTTTGGTACTCAGATCTTACCATACCCTGCAATGTTTCCTGCTTGACTCATCTGGATTCGCAGGCTGCTTCATAACAATTCAGATAGGGTGGTCTTGATCTCAAAGTGGGGGTTAAAGCCCCAGTGAGGGAGCATGTGATGCTCCAGGCATTGTTGAAACTGGCTCAGCTGGCTAGGGCTGATGGAAACTGCAATTCAACATCATAATCTGGAGGGACACACACTCCCCAATTATTTTTTAAAGGGAAGAAGGGATCCTCTTTTGTAGGCTTTTTTTTCAGGGTAATGGAAGTTATCATGTCAAAGTAATGAAGGAAATCAAGGAGCTGAATGGAAAGTCTCCTAAATAAGGCTTCTTAAATACACATCACTGAGATCCTACTTCAACATCATTAGCATGCTTACCTGTTTCCTCAGCTTTATTTTTCAGCTCTTCTGGTACTGAAATACAAAACAAAAAAGAAAAATAAGACTGCATTGCCACAATCAAACCAGAATCTTTCCCCACTAAACAAAGACTTACTTCTTGAGCATAACTCCCACATACCTGTATTTATTTCCTGGATCATGCAAAAGCTCTATTTCTCCCATCTCATGCACCATTTATTCTCCTTCTGTACCACCCTTTCCTTTTATTTCCATGCTGTTGGTCACTGTCTAATGGCTGCCGAATGCTCTCCCCCCTCCCTGTGTAGTCCTCACCAGGGTCCTTGCCGCCTGTCACCTGGAACTCCAGCATCTTGTTCATGGCTGCCATATAGAAGATGATTCGCAGCTGGGTCATGCCCATTGTAAGGAGACTCCACAGGAAGATGGGGGAACAGACACTGTGGCGGAAGGGAATGGGGCCTACAACCAGGAAGAACAAGTAGATGTTTGATACAGTGACCAGAAGGAAATAATAGAGCTGTTCAGACAAACAAACAAAAACAAAAGCATATACCTTCACAGAGTTACTTAAGTTAGGAGTGAGGAGTTGAGCTTCTGATAATGACATGAAGCGCTGTATGGTGGTACTCCCTCCACATCAACATGTGGGAAAGGGATCAGGTAAACCACGCTTTTGTACTTGGTACATCCCAGTATTCAGCTGCCAGGAAAGATTAACAGCAGCACTGTATATTAGGATCTCTCAGCACTGTCAATTATTATCTCAACTCTCTAGCAAAGCCCTGGTGGCTTCAAGGGAAAAGACTATCATTCAGGAGGCTGAACCAAATTCAGAAGGACGGGTGAAATTCAGAAGATAGACAAGGACTTCTAAAATGAAAAGTCTATATTCTAGGCCTTGAAGAGGAGGACAAGAATTTTGCATTATCAGTAAAACTTTAACTACTGAACTGAGGCTCCACAGACCCACCGCTGTAATATAGCGTGCACTTTATTGTAAAAATAATGCAGTTTGACAACATTTTAATAGCCTTGGCTCCATCCTACAGAATCATGGGATTTCTAGTTTTGTGAGGCAACAGCACTGTTTGGCAGACATGCCAAGACCCTGTAAAACTACACATCCCAAGATTCCATAGGATGAAGCTACAGCACTTAAAGTGTTGTCAAATTGAATTATTTCCACAGTGTAGATGAACCCAACAGCTTATGTACATAGTTGTATATATCTTGTTGGTACAGCTTTTAACTCAGGCCTGCAGCAGGGTTTTTACTGACCTAAAGGAAGAGAGGTGACTGGGTCCTTTGCAGCAACAGTTTATCATTAATTCACTACTCCATCATATGTCACAGGGTTATATAGGTAGAAATTGGGAATAAGCTTCATTACTATTTGTGCCATGAACTAGAGTTAACTCCTGATCTTTTTGTCAAGCTAAGTCTCTACACAATAACAAGGGAAGATAATGCCTCAGCCACTCCCTAAAATGGACAAAAGATGCTGTTTTCCTCTTAAGCATCGGAGTAATGACAAAAGAAAAGTGCAAATGCTCTCTTCTGCCGACAGATGGAGGCAGAGAATAGAACCCAGAGTGGAGGGAGACAGAGTGGAGGTAGCCAGCCTCTGACAGCAGTAGAACTTGATGCAACAGGCCCAAGGTCTTGCTAGGAAACAGCTGTCAGAGATACAAATCAATGCCAGAACCACAAGCTGTTGTTCCCAATTCACCTCCCCCTAGGACGCCTTGAACCTTCCAGGATGCCACCAGCCCTTTAAGCAGCATGGGTGGAGTTTTGACTCTCAAGAAAGGTGCCAAACCTAAATAACAGCTATATTTAACATTAAGGATCTTCAGCCACTCTTGTTAAGCCATGGGAAAGGGAAGGGGGTGGTTAACACAAACAGGGGCACTCACGCTGGGAGGAATTAGTGGCCCCTTGGCGAAGGTCCTGTACAGATGGATAGAGTTCCTCCTTGGTCCCATCCAGATGTGGTGCCCTCTGGCTCAGCCGCTGCCCCACAGCAGCCACGTGTACATAGAAGCGGTCACCTGTTACCTTGTGATCAAGAGCTAGGCTGCTCAACTTGATCTTCTTCCTGTCTCAGCGACAAAGCAAAACACCTGAGACAGAGTGCATCTTGTTGTAGTTGTATGTCTTCAAGTAGTTTCCAACTTATGGTGACCCTACGGTGACACTATCACAGATTTTTTGGCAAACTGCCATCCCCTGACGCTGAGAGCGTGTGACTTGCCCAAAGTCACCCAGTGGTTTTCATGGCCAAGTAGGGAATAACAGTCCAACACTCTAGAAATAATAGTTTTACGCCACTTTAACTGTCATGATTTCATCCTACAGAATCCTGGATTTGTAGTTTTGTGAAGCATCAGCACTCTTTGGCAGAGAAGGCTAAAGACACTGTAAAACTACATTATTTCTACAGCATAGATGCACCCTAAGTTGCAACCTTAGCTACTGAATTCAGGCTCTGCAGAAGTGTAACTTTGTATTGTTTTTGAAGGGCCTATCTCACCATCCATTCTACCTGGTGCAGGTGTTTCTATCACTTGGCTGGATGCAGAGGGGAAAGAAGGAGAAAGCCCACAGACAAAGATAGGTATATGGAGGGGCAACCCCATGGCCAAAGGAGAAGTGTGACAGGTGTGTCTCAAACCTGGGGAAGATTTGATGTGAAAACAGGCATGTATTTCTAAGGGTAGTAGAAACACAGTATGAGAAAGTTGTGTTTTTGGATCACAACTCCTCATAATTCACACAGCCATCATAGTCAGTGGCCAGGCGACCTGAGGGATTCTACGTCCTTTTGTCCAAAAGAAGCTCTAGTGTCCTGGCCCTGAAAAAGGCTGTAAAAAAATATTCAAAACTTTATTCAGCCTTGTCACACTGAGATATTGAAAAGCTGTTCACCACCACAATATTATTATTTTTTGCCTTTTCAGGGAATTTTTGCAAAAAGGAAAAAAAATCTTGTTTATTGTGCATTTTGTGTAAAATACAAGATCCTATCCAATTTTGGAAGCTAAGCAGGATCAACTCTGGTTAGTACTTGGATGGAAGACTGCCAGCGAATGCTGTATTTCAGGGAAAGGAACTGGCAAAACCACCTCTGAGGATTCCTTGCCTAAGAAAACTGTATGAAATTCATGGGATCACCAAGACAGGTGACTTTTAGATATACACATACACACACACACACACAGAGCTTTCTGTGCCAAATGATTTTTGCAGAAAAAACAAAGTGTTTTTATTAGACAATTAAGTTTTCACTAAAAAGTCCCAAAGTGGGGGGAAATGAAAAATGTACAAAACCTCCCATAATTTTACCCAAGGGAGAGATAGATTTTGAAATTATTTGTTCCTGCATGCAAGGACAAAACAAGCAAAGATTTACAAGTTACCAGCTTCTGGCACCCTTGGGCACTTGCCAGGACTCACTGCTCTGTGGCCTGTCCTCCCCCCCTTGAATCAAATTTCTAGCTCTGCCACTCTGCCAGAACCAGGTACAGTGGTCCCCCGGGTTACGAAATTAATTCGTTCCGGCACCTTTTTCGTAAGCCGAAAATTTCGTAACCCGGGGCCTATTTCCCATAGGAAATAGGTAATCTGTTCCGAGGCCTGGCCGAAGCCTGGCCTGGCGGGGGCCTCCTGGCTGAGGAAAGGAAGGTCTGATCTGGCGGATCGGGCCTTCTTTTCGTCAGCCGCGGGGGCCTCCTGACTGGGGAAGGGAAGGTCCGATCCGGCGGATCGGGCCTTCCTTTCGTCAGCCGCGGAGGCCCAGCCTGGCTGGAGAAGGGAAGGTTCCCTTCCCCAGCCAGGCTGGACCTCTGCGGCTGAGGCGAAAGGAAGGCCCGATCCGCCGGATCGGGCCTTCCTTTCGGTAGTCCGTCCCTTGTCCCCCGAAGCCTGGCCTCGGAGGAAAAGAGATGGGAGTCCGTCCCCTGTCCCCCCGAAGCCTGGCCTCGGAGGAAAAGGGATGGGAGTCTGTCCCTTTTCATCCGAAGCCTGGCCTCGGAGGAAAAGGGACGTCCCTTTTTTTCGGATCCCGGGGGATAATTTTTGGTCCCGCCGGTTTCGGATCCCGGGGTTTTCTTAACCCGGGGGATTCGTATCCCGGGGGACCACTGTAGTTGGATCTTCCACATGGGCCTGGCACAGCATCATTCACTTTGAAGAAATGATTGTTGTTGCTGCATGCCTTCAAGTAATTTCCAATTTATGACAGCCCTAAAGCAACCCTATTATGGGTTCTTCTTGGCAGGTTTCTTCAGAGGGGCTTTACCATTGCCATGCTCTCATCCCACAATCCCCCAGTCACCATGGCTAAAGCTCATGTTAACTGTGAGAATCTATGAGATGCAATAAAACCTTTCCCCAAGCTGTTTCAGTCCGCTTCCCCCAGTCTTCTGTGGAGTGTCTGTCTTAAGCTATATATCCAGTGGGACTCTTGGAACCACCACACAGTGATTCGGTTCTGTTTGAGGATAGCTGTTTCCTATATGCATTGAGTGATGCACAGTCAGTGGCTCAATGCTATGGAATTCTGGGATTTGTAATTTTGTGGAGATATTTAGCCTTCTCTGACAGAGAGCAAAACTGCAAGGTTATTGCCACTATGGTTTAAACCAAATCAAGATACCATATGATCCGGTTTAAACCACCATGGTTCCCGCTCAATCTGAATCGCTAATGCGATTCGGTAAGAGACCATTTAACCTGCATCAAAAAGACACTGGTAAAATGGAGTGTTTTTTGGGCTGAATTGATTCAGCCCAAGTGGGAAACAGGCGGTTTTGAATCAGACTCGAATCCGCCCTGGTTCCCACTGGCAGTGGGTTCCTTGGCCTCTCCACCCCAGCCATGCCTCCCTCCATCCTCCCAACCATCCTTCCTTCCCTCCTTCCTTCCTTCCTTCCTTTCTCTCCTCCTCCTCTCCTTTCTCCCTCCCTCCCTCCTTGCCTGCCTGCCTGCCTTCCTGGCTGCCGGTGGCTCTGGTCATGCAGGTCCGGCGGCGGTAGCAGCAGCAGTCGTCCTCCAAACCAGGAAGAGGAGAGGCCCAGGCAGAAGGAGAGAGGCAGGCCAGGAGGGAGTAGGCATACTGGGGCGGGCAGTGGAGAAAGGTCCTGACCCAATGCAGAGGAGGCCCACCACTGGGCCCCTGCAGACCAGAGACACTGGCAGTCAGGAAGGCAGGAAGGCAAGACAGAGAGAAGGAGAAAGGAGGAGGAAGGGAGAAAGAAGAAAGGAAGGAGGGAAGGAAGTATGGCTGGGAGAGGCCGTGGAAGCCGGCTGTCATATTTTTGGTCCAGTTCCTGAAACCGGCCCAAACATAGTGGGAACCACGTTGTTTGCTGAACTGGTTTCAGGAATCGGTTCAGGAATCAGATCCCATAGCAACTGGGAACAAGGCCTACAAATCCCAGGTTTCCATAGCATTGAGCCATGGTAGTAAAGTGTTGTCAAACTGTCTCGCCATATTATGTTTACTATAGCTTACATACCTTACTCATATTTTACTTTAATTTCTGTAATAAACAAAACATTTTCCTCCAAAAGTTCATAACATCACAGCATGGTCAAGAAGAATACTCTGCAATGCTAGTCGTTTTAGTATTTCTTTTTTTCAGACACCAAAGCAGAGAATCCTGACTGAGAAGGACTGGAAAACCATAACAGGCCCATCCTTCACTAAAAATAGCATACTGGATGGAGGTGAAGCTAGAAGATCAATATTCTTACCCACTTCCCCAAGAACTGGCCCTCTCTAACTACTAGGCAATGTGCCTAAAGTAACAGAGTAGAGGTAGCTTTTCCCAGTTGGGACTGAATTGCCACACCGCTCCTACTTACGTATAACTGGTTTCCTCAGGAGCTGGGAAGGACTCACAGGGCCAGTTGACCAAGCAGTTGAGGAAGATGAGGCAAGCCAGGCCTGCCCAGACAAGCATGATGGTGATGAAGGAAACCCCACTGTCATAGATCAACTAACAACAATAGGAAAAAAAGGCAGAAGTCAAGGGATGGAACAGTGGAGCAGGGATTGGTGGAGGCCTGATGTGGCTTTAGATGTCCTAGCAAGCCAGTAAGGGAAGAGGAGTGCTGGGGAAAAGAGAGCTAACCCTCCTCTATGTGCATTCTGCCCACATGTTGGAGAATGAGCATCTTCTAGGAGCAAATGTACATCCTGCCTCTTTCCACATCATCTTGTGAGGTAACAGAGGACAGACAAGTTGCTCATACTTCTCCCTTATGGAGGGACACCATCCAAAACCACAGAAATATGGCTTCTCTTTGATTCAACCCTCCCCAGCCTCATGTTTCCCCCATGCTAGCAGAGCTTGGGAAAGGCTTTTCTTGGACTACAAATCCAAGAATCCCCAGTCAACAGTGCCAGTGGTCATGTTGGCTGGGGATTTTGAGAGTTGTAGTCAAAAAGGTTACTTTCTGAAGCTCTGTTTCCCAGCTTGTGCTGACAAAGAAGGTCTTCCTCTCCCCTTTCAAAGAGGTAGGATGAGTTTGTATCAGCCAGGGAAGAAATGTGTGTATATACATTCCAAGGATGCCTCAAGTACCCAGTAATAAGGCACACTCAAAACCCCAAAATGGAATGATTTCCACTTGACTACATTGCCCATTCTAGCAGCATACCTTGATACCAGGAAATGTAACAGCAGAGGAGGCATATGAGCCGATCATGAGTGAGATAAAGGTAGAACGTAGATTTCCAAACATGTTGGGCAGCTGAAGACATACAAAAAAGGGAAGGGGTTAGTAGAAATGCCCTGTCTTCAGCCCTCTCAGTTGATCTTTTAATTAGAATTGTCAGAATTCCTTACTTTAACAGAAACTTCTTTACTTTATACCATATGCCTCAGTCCCATATTCTCTTCTGTACTCTGCTGCAGCAGAGCTCTTTGGTCTCATCCAGCACAAATCTTATGTAGCCCCTTATCAAAGTTCCACAATCTATATTAGAGATCCCTTTCAAAATTATCTCTCTTATTTCTCAATTTCTTACCTGATGACTCTTAAGCAACCTCAGTGACAAGAAGTTAAAATGCATTTTTATTTTAATCTATCTGTGCAGCCACATTATAAGAGAACCCAAATACATGTGAGTGGCTACAAGGAGAGAATTAGGAAGTAATCATTATTCCAGAATTACTATTCTAAGAATAGGGAATGTCCAACACTAGATCTCATTGGACCCCATCTCCCATCATCCTCAACCAATGCTCATATTGGGAGCTTCTGAACACAGGGTGTATGCTCTACAACTGTATTACTCGCCCATCATGAGTGGCTTGTGGATTGAGGAGATTACTGCACTACGCTCCTATCATGCTGGTATTCCATTTTAATTGCTCTGGCTGACCCCTGTTGCATTTTAGGATTTGGAGTTTAGGAAGGGACATCTAGCCAGAGGACTCTTAGGACTCACTGAACTACAAACCCCAGAATGCAACAGGAGGCAGGGGTAATTCCCCACCTCATTTCAGAGTGAGGAACCACCCTTTGTTCCGTTCACAAGCAGCCACTGCTTCACTATCTTGTAAAAAGGCTTTCTAGTTCCTCACCTTTTTTCCCTCTAGAAATGCCTTGAGATATGGCACATTGCCAACCATGCCCTTTGCTTGCGTAAACAGCAGAGGACAGGGTGGCTCTACCAGCCTTACCTTCTTTAACATTGTCCTTGCCTAAGGCAAAGGAAATGAGGGGTGTAGCACTCAGCTCTGCCTCATTGGCTGGCTACTACCTACCTGCCACATGTACGTGTACCCTGTGGTTGCTGAGCCTGTCTATTCCAAAAGCCACTGTGACCTAATAGTAAAATAAGCATAATGGCTCCTTGTGTTCTGTTCTTCCCACCTAAATGCCAAATACCTCTTCTTTCTGCCAGTGTGGTTGGGTCTGACAGTACTGGCACAGCCCAACCTCAAGGGGAAAAGGTCAGAGCCATCTTATCCATCTTTGCAACGTGGAATGTGGTGATGCCAAGGAAGGTGACCAGAGCAAAGAAGGACAGGGAACATGTGTCTTTGAACAGTAGGAAATTCCAGTTGCAAGGTCTATACTCAGCCCTAGGCAGAGCACACAACTACTTTTTTTTTACTTGGCTGATACTGTATACGCATGCAGTCTTTAGTCACCTTGGCTAGGTCTCATCTCTCATACCATTCCATCTTCAAAAGGCAGCAATCCCAGAAACTTCACACAATGGGAAAGTCACACACACCCTGTAAGCACATCCAGGCATACACACACAGGTGTTCCAGCACCACTACAGATCACAAGCTATTCCACCAACACACCCTGAACTTATGAAGAAGACAAATGTACACAGAGAAAGGAGATGTCTGAACCTGCCAAGCTGAATTCCAGCACAATTTCACACCAGTTTCATTGCTAAACTTTTATCAATCCAGATTGTTTTCAAATTAACTTGCACCTACAGATCGATGTACCTGCAGTAAATTTAAACTTAAAGAAGCACACAGGAACTGAAAGTGCCAAAAGGGATGGCAGACTCAACAGGAAAATATATATATATATATATATATATATACACTCAGGCTTTTAATCAAGGTATCAAAGGGAGCCTTAATTCTTCATGTTTTACTCCCATGTAGATAGGATCCTCAAGAACAAGTAGCCTGCAAGACCTAACTGATTTTGCTGTTTCCACACAGTGGATGGGGATGTAAGCTCACTTTTTGCAATGTACGGTTTCTGACTATAGATGAAGTCTCTTGTGAAACAGAAGGTATAATAAGCATAATAAAAGAATTATAACAGGCATGAATAATAAGAACAGAAAGCTAGTACTGTATATACTCATGTATAAGTCTAGAAATTTAGGTCAAAAATTGACCCCAAAAAACTGAATTGACTTATCCATGGGCCAATGTAAATACTATGGTATATCTTATTTAAAAGAAGACACCATCCACTGGTGAAAAGCACAAGTATAATCTGTCCTGGGAGCACTGACCCACTCTACTCTCTCATCCATCCAGCCTTAAGAGTAAGCATAAAGAGTTATGCCTGCTGAAATTTTATAAGTTCTTAGATCCTTTGCTATATGGCCTAAGTTTTACCCTCAACTTATCCATGGGTCATAACAAAATCCATAATTTTGGCCCCAAAATTTGCCCTCGACTTATACATGAGGTTAACTTATAGTAGAGTATATACAATATTTTATGGACAAGGCCATGTTAAAATCTTTCTCTGTAAAGATCATGTCTCCTATGTGTAAAGATACATTTATCTGTTTGGTAGAGAGGAGACTAATAAAAGTTCTCTCCTTTTACATTGTTTGCAAATTTTACTGTTTTGGGCTACATCTCCTCAAATCCCCCAGCCAGCATGGCTATAGCACAATGCAAGCTACAGAAATAAGCATGTATGCGGCAGGAATGTATGCAATAATTCTTCTGCCCACCAGTTGCAACAGAATGGATCCAAACCAACCTAGGTCCCATGGAACTTAGAAGCTTGATTGACAACAACACTGGTTTCAGTCCAGCACCAAGTTTAAGGTGGCTTTTCACTAAAGACTCTGGAGCACAATGATTCTATCCTGATCTGTAGACATACATGGTTTAAAATTATTCAATTTTTAAATTATTCAATTGTCTAATATGTTTTTAGAATGTTAAAATTACTTTTAGCTGCACAGTGATCTTATAATACATTATAGGTGATGGTGGCAATAATGTTGTTGTTGTTGCTACTGCTGTCTTAATAATACCAGCCATATATTGCATTGGGTTTATTTGAAAACTGAGGTTAAAAGGTGGATCTAACCTCCTCCTCTTATACCAGAGTGGACAACAAATACTCCCGCTCAAAGTATCTCTGAAAACCAAACCACTGAAATTGAACAGCAAAACAGGGAAAGCCATTACAGCAAGGAGAAAATGCTTGCTAAAATGTTGGTGCTTTTTGGTTTGTTTACAGTGCTGTAAAAATAAGGCAGCAAACTAGGAAAACCATATTAAAACAAATACATCCTGCTTATTGTATGGCTACTTTGCTGACAAGATCTGGGCATGTGACTTGTCAACAAAATCTGGAGAAATGTTCCCTTAGACCCACTGAAATTACCTGCTTTTGTTTTACATACCGGTAGATCTTTGGGATGTACAAGCACATTCTTATTGCAGACAAATCCATCATAAAATCACAGATGACATCTGTGCCCACAGATAGAACGATAAAAGTTAGGTGCACAGACTATGCAAAATCTCTTGTCGACAAAATGTATAATCATACTTTTTATAAGATAGTACTCCAAACAACAAATAAACTTCATGCCTTTGTCCATGACTACCCTTTGAGAACCACAGATCATGGAAAGAAACACTATGGGACAAAAATCTAGAACCAAGGTATGGGCACTCATCATTTCCACAGGTAGCTTACCAACCCCTCCACAAAGTCAAAGTTTATACCCATAGACATCATTATCTTCAATTTTTTACTATTTATACCACACCTGTCTCCTCTATACTAGCTGTCTGACTCTGCCACAAAACTGAGAGGTGCGGAGCTTTGTGTGCTCTCATTGTGTGAAAACATATAAACCTGAGAGATCCTCATGACTTTACTATAAATTTAGAGAAATCCACAAGCTGCTTTCTTGCTCACAAAGGGGCAGTACAGACTACCCCAAAAGGGCGGTCTGGCGCCACCTCTTTTAGCGCTGCAACTGCGCCACAGCAGCTAGAAGCTGCAGCACAGTTGCACCACTAAAAAGCAGTGGGGAAACCGCGCTCCTTTTTAGGTGCGCAGTTGCAGTGCAATTAAGTAAAAAGGCACCATTTGGCGCCTTTGCACTGCCACAACTGCGCAGCTCCATGCGGAAACTGCACAGTTGCAGTGGTGCCGTTACGTACACTGCCTAAATGGCACCATTATGTAGTAGGGTTCAGGAGCGTGCGAATGCTGTACACTCCCGAACCATAATGGTGCCACCCAGACACCTCTTCAGGCCCATCTGTTTCGGGCCAAAATTATTTTTATTCCACCAGATCTTTTCACCAGTTTCACCAGTTCTTCCTTCTTCCTGCAGCATCATATCCCCTGTTTTGGAAGCAGGTTTTCAAGGATGGACAGGAGGACGTAGTGCAGGGAGGAGGCAGCAAATCACTGAAAATGGTCCCCCTCCTCTTCTGTTAACAAAGGTGTCCACTGCATCAAAACTCATTCTGCAAAGCAAACAGCTGTGTTGGATCCCATATTTTATGTAATCACACTTCTGATCCATGTACACAGACTACATTGTAAAAATACATATAATAATGGAGTGCTTTATGATGCAAAAACAAATATTAAGCACAGAACATAATGGAAATTCTTTTTTTTTTTCATTTAAATTGTCTTGCCAGGTACAATAATAGGGGGATGCTTTGCAAAACTGTGCCAAGAAAGAGCCTTCATCATTTGTCTCTGGCAAATGGGAGTTTCTAATAGATAAGGAGCTGAATTTGCTTGACTCAATATTAAACTCATTCTTCTCCTATTCCAGTAGTACTCAAACTTTTACCCTTGGGATACTACTTTACATTTATATGCAGACATTGTCCCCCCCCCCTTGCCATAATGTATAAATAAAAATATTTTGTTTATTTAATGTGCATATTTTCATTTGCACATTTATGGATATTCATATTTTAACCTTTTTATAAGGTAGTAACATCATTCAGAGCCAGTGCGACATAGTGGTTTGAACTCTGGAGACCAAGGTTCAATTTCCAACTCTGCCATGAAACCCACTGGGTGACCTTGAGCAAGTCACATGCTCTCAGCCTCAGGAGAAGGCAATGGCAAACCTCCTCTGAACTAATCTTGCCAAGAAAACCCCATGATAGGGTCACCTTAGGGTCACTTCTTGAAAGCACAGAAAAACAACAACATTCAAATTAGGACAGATTTACTTAAGTAAATTCAGTATTTAACTCAATACAGGTGTAAAATTTACAAATAAAAGGTTTGGGAAGAGGAAGGATCAAAGCCTCCAAATCTCCCCCCCCCCTTCCTACCCCAACATTTGAGAACCACTGCCCTAAAGAATGGATCACTGCTGTATTTACTTGCAGAATACCACCCTGCCCTGCCCCCCCCCCCCAAAAAAAAACATGAACTAGTTACAGCTCACAGCCAGGCCCAAAAATCATAGCTTCAGAACTTGTTAGGAACCTTTATGGCACAAAAATCTTAATTCTAGATATAAGGGTTCATGATTTCCACAAGAAGAGCACAAGGGGTCCAGAATCTAATTGCAGCTCTCATCCAGAGCCTGAAACGTCAGTAAGGGTGGGGATCCATGCTATTTCTCATTACTAGTTGCTAGTGAGAATTTGTTATTGTTATCATTATTTGAATGAGACACATAACACGCATCACTATCTTGGCCATTCTTTGTCTCTTGTGTTTTGTTTCGTTTTTCTGTAGCATGTACCTGCTTTTTTTAAAAAAAATCTCCCAACACTCCCCATAAAACACAGCAACCAGTACCAAAGATTAATCCTCTTTTTTTTAAGGAAGGCCCTTTTCTCTTTTTCTTTTTAAATCATTCAAGCTGCTTGGTGGGTTGTATTAGCATTCTATGAGGTTCTATAATCTTTCGGGTGGAATTTCAGGGAGCACTACGGAGCTACTGTACTACAGAGCTCTAATTTCTAGCACTCTAGTGCTATTGCTCTGTAGTGCTCCCAAATGTTCTAATAAAAATGAAATGCTTAATGCCTCCACAAAATCTCCTAGAACAGCATTAGTCTAGCAGCAGGGAAAGTATGTATTTCATGTTATTTGCATTATACTTGAAGAAAGAAATGGAGAAATAAAAAAGCTTGGGTTGCAGAAAACACAGAGATGAGATAGTTGACTGTAGGTCCACAAAGTAATATTTGAGGCATAACTATAGATATACTCTCCAACATATTACAGATGAAAACTTGGATATATGTAGCCAAGCAACAATACAGTGTGGTCCCCTTTCCCTACCTACAAGCTAAATGACTACAAACTACTTTTGCACTTTGAAACCAGTGTGCATCAACTAAAGTAAGTGGAGGACAAAGGAAGAAGGTGGGAGGAGAGAAAAGAAACTCTAATATTTTAGAATCAGCTGAAAAGAAGGACAGCAGAGGATTAATCAGGACTGTCTCTGCCAAACCAGGACAGTTGGAGAGTATCTAATGAGCTCACACTATTTCTCATGCCAAGGTTATAACATTCAAATATTAGCACTGTATCTTGGCAAAAGCAGCATTGTTATATTCTCAGTATATACAAGTTGTAACACATAAGCAACACTGTTACACAAAACATTTTTCCCAAGGTTCTCCTTACATGCATGTCCACTGTCTTCATGTTATATTTAAACAGCATATATTACTATACTGAGTACCTGGCTACATTGTAAAGATTATGTACCTGGTATTTCATGCGGCTGTTACTGTATAAATCTGTAGATTTGAAGTAGCAGGTACTCATGATTTTTAAAGGCAGGCTCCAGAAATATACTGTCCCAATCCACAGCTCATAGGCATGGACACAGATTACACAATAAATCTCACAAATGCATCACTTCAAGGCATAGCTGTGGTGTCACAGAATCATAGAATCATAGAGTTGGAAGAGACCACAAGGGCCATCCAGTCCAACCCCCTGCCATGCAGGAACTCTCCATCAAAGCATCCCCGACAGATGGCTATGAAGCCTCTGTTTAAAGACCTCCAAGGAAGGAGGTCTTATTTTTGTCCAAACATAGATAAGAGACACAGATCCTTCCATATCTTTATTGTTTTCACGGGGGGGGGGGGGGGGGGGGGCCAGAAACACACCATTATTGCAAGAGTATGGCCACAAAATGTTGAGCCAATGATGCAGATTGTTGTGCTATTGGAGAGTCTAAAAGTGTGTTTAAAAAAATAAATAGTTGTGGCTTGTAACCAAAGGGCAGTTTTGGAGTATCTATATAAAAACAAGAGTGATCCAAGTGTTTTGGAATACTGTTAAGTACTGGATTTGCGTTGCAGTACACAGTTGCTGAGCACATTTGTGAAGTCTGTGAATTTGAAGTGTTTCTAGGTTAAATTAAGATTTGTGCTTCTGATGTAGGTTTTTGACCCATGCCAGTGTCATAAAGTGCCAGATCTAATATTTCAGAGCAATGCATGAATGCAGATATGAACTGATGTTTCACAGTGGATGTAGGATATCTCAGTGTAAAAAACAGTGCCTTCTTGATTCCTTGACACCTCAGTTTCAGGGGCAGAGTGGAAATTCCTGGCACAGAATGGGTGTGTGCCTTCAAGTTGCCTGCTAATTTATGGCAACCACATAATCAGAGGTGGTTTGCCACTGCCTTCAATTGAGGCACAGAACACACCTAAAATATAAATATCTAAAAAACCCTAAAATTGAAATTTTAGGTTAAAGAGGAACCAACATGAAGTCAGTGGGATGGTACAAATCCCACTGATGCCACCTCTTTTAAAGTTCTAACTGCTCCACAGTAGGTAGATGCTGCAGAGCAGTTGCACACCTAAAAAGGAGTGGGGAAACCGCGCTTCTTTTTAGGTGTGAAGTTGTGGCACAATTTCAAAAAAAAAGGCACCATTTGGTGCCTTTGCACCACCGCAACTGTGCAGCTCCATGCAGAAGCTGAGCAGTTGCGGCAGTGCCATTATGTATGCCATCTAAACGGCATTACGTAATGGTGCTGGCACCATTACGTACTAGGGTTTGGGAGCATTAAATGATGCACACTCCCAAACCCTAACGGCATCGCAATGGCGCCTCTTAGTGCCCATCTAGATCAGGCCAATATGTCTAAAATAATACAGAGGACCCAGCACTATTATTACCCAAAGCCAGTACCATTGCCTGAAGTTACCAGAAATATGGTGCCTGGTACTACTGAACTACACAATGAAGCTGAATGGAAAAGTAAAAAACAAAGGAACAAGGAAGCAGCTTTCATAATGCAAGCACTGTGGCCCTGCCCTGTCTTAAGAGTTGGCAAACTCATTCTTGACAAAGTGCTGTATCAGTCCTTCCTGTACCAAAAAGATAAGTTCCCTGCCCACTCTACATAGTGCCCTGCCTCTGCCACTCCTCTGCCCATTAGCCAATTGTTAAGGGTTTTCTCCGCTACTCCCTGCTGGTTAACTGATCCCTTGAAAAGCAAGATGCAGGTAATCTCTCTTGCCTAGACAGACCAGAAGTAAAAGCAAGGACCAGAAGTAAAAGGAAGGACAGCAGTAAAAAGAAAGAAGGGTTCTGCATGCATATGAGCTCTATTACAGTGATATATTCAGCAGGTTCAACTTTTCTATGAAAAGATGCAGCTGCCCAAAAAACTTCTTCTACACAACTGTTGAAGCCAGTTGAACTGTTGAACTGTGGCTTTCCAGATATTGCTGGACTGCAGCTCCCATCAACCCTAGCCACCACAGTCATCCATAACAATGGTGCCTCCACCCCATCCCACCCAAATTTTGGACTACAATTCCCTGGACCACAATGTCTGGCCATTGGCGATACTGGCTGGAACTTATGGAAGTCAAGTCCAAAACATCTTGAGGGCATCAGGTTTCCTTCTAACCCTGGGAAACCCGGTTCCCAAATTCAGCCAATTTGTTCAAATTATAAACTGAATAATTCAAATTAAATCATCAGAATTATACAGAACAATTCAAAGCAGGATATCTGTTCTAGCACCTTCTGTTTTTTTCCCCCTGTGATCTTGTGAAGGTCAAAACCCCACAACTCTTTATATGATTAAAAGGCCCAATTGTGCAGCCTCAGTTCCTACTTACGGTTAGGGAGGTGAAGGTCAGGCAGATCCCACTAAAGCCATTCAGAGAAAGGCCAAGAAAAATCAGCGGGGAAAGGACTGGGAGGACAGAACAGAAACATGGGGTAAACAGATGGGTTGTGGCCATGAAGAAATGTATGTTTGTGTGCTTATGATTAAAAAAAAAAAATCCAGAAAAAATGGCTTGGAGACCTGAGATCAACATCAGCAAAGCTTCAAACCTAAAACAAGGCATGTATATGAAGGGATGGAATAGATGAAAGGTTATAATTTAGCAGCCTGGGGAACTAGCCCATATGGACTGCCTCAAAAGGTGAAGCAAAAAGGTGAAGCAGCCTCTTCTTCATGGATTTTTTTTTTTTTTAACTGAAGTGAGATGGCGGCCTCTCAAATATGTTTTCGTTGGGGATTCTTACTCTGGCAGGCAGGAGGAATGGAAGACTCCTCTAATTCTGTTTCTCTGTTTTCTGAAGCCGTGGCTTTCCTAGCACCATCCCTCACATCTCACCATTCCTGCCTGCCATGGATCAAAACAGGAGCCCCTTTTGCTCTAGCAAGTGGAAGAAGAGGATGCCAATGGGACCAGGGGATTCAGGATGATCAAAGCTGCAGAGAAATTTTCCTGTACAGCTGTAGGACTTTCATTAGGGGTTTGGGTAGATGTTTCCCTAGATTTGAGCATGCCAATCCTCATTATAAACCAGTCTGTTGCCCATTCAGCAGGGGGCATGGTTCTCACCTGGTGGATTGTAGGCAGCCAGGGCCATTAGAGAACAGGAGATGGCAAAGCTTGCACTGTAAAGAAAACAACAAGACACTTCAGAACAATGCAGAGCTAAATTGTGTCCTCAAAGAGATACTCAACCATCATTTTGGGGGAATCACCCCCCACATATTTGTATTTCTCCACATCCCAAATTATAATCCATTCTCACACCCATCTCACTTCCTCCGAGTAATCCACTCTGAACAGGTCTGGCCCAGCCATTAGGCAGATTTAGGCAGCTGCCTCAGGCTGATACAGCAGACACAACCTCTTTGTTCTCCCCCATGAATGCACTAGCTGTCTTTCTCCATTGTAAAAGAGCTGTGCATACTACACAATTTGGGATGGGGGCTCAACATTGGCATGCCAACTCAAGCTGCAGTGTTGACAACACAATCCTACTACCACTACCCATTCCCAAGTATAGGCATAACTCAGTTAACAAAACCTTTGACAACGAGGATCTTTTTTTGCAAAGTCTTTTTCTGCCCAGCCAACCTGTCTTCTTTTCCTCATTGCCCTCCTTCTAGATGAAGGGATTTGGTGCTTTGTTTTGTTTTTGTTTTTTAAAACAGCACTTTGAGTTGACAGAGTGGTGAAGAATTGGAGAAACACAGTTTCAGCTGCTGCAGTGAATAGTGCAACAAAGCCTGATCAGGGAAAGAATGGGATACCCTTCAACCAATCCTATTCTAGTTGTGTATGCTTACCTACAAGAGGCAAAATTAGAGAAGGTGCCTCTAGAATCCCTTACTGAGCATCCATAAACAGCAAAATGCAGAGAAGGTGGGAAAACACATTAGCCTGCCTTATGCACTACCCTCAGTAGGCTAAGAAAGCATAGAGCTATAAATTTAGACAGTAAAATTAAATCACAGCAAAAATGGAAGCAAGTCTAAGAAAAACAATATCTGCGTGCATTTTCAAATAAGCTTTCTAGTGGTCTGTAGAAGGCCCACAACATATTTTTAACTCTTCATGCAAGGCTGACCTATTTTTGTTTTATTTTGTTTTGTTTTGCTTTCATTTCCCATGTGTATAGTGTTAGTTTTGAATAAATTTTTTGGTGTTGAACTGCATGCATGTGGTACAAGAATCTACTCCTATCCTTTCCATGTTATTTCTGCCTCTGAGGCCAAATTTTCTGTTACTGTAATGTCCAGGACCACATCTACTTCGTTAACTGAGGTATTTTCCAAGTACTTTTCCATTTGAACATCCACACACATCCAGTTTCTACCTTCCGATGAGGCGGAGCGGTCTTGGTCCAAGGCGGTCCATGAATATCCCAAGAGGCAAGGTGGCAGCGCTGAGTAAGAAGGAGCCAATAGTGAAGCCTAGGTTGAGCATTTCCTCCTGTTCCACACAGCTGGGCCAATGGTGAGACATATTGGCTGCATCAGAGCTATTGGTGCCATTCTCACCTTAAGAAGAAAAGACAAACTGGATCAGCATCTTCCAACACAAACCTCAGTTTCACACACCCCCTCCTAGTGCAAGAGGGTCCCTTTCCAGCCATGAAGAAGCTCAGTAGGGTTCTGCAACTCCTCTTCCTCACAGGTGTGTTGAACGAAAATGCAAAGCTAGTGGTTCTACACAGCAGGCAAAAAGGGAGTGTGACCAACAGGGCCTGTGAGAAACCAGGGCTTGAAAAATTCAGTGCTTTGGACTATAACTCCCAGAATCATCCAGCCAACATGGCTACTGACTCAGCACTCTGGCTCACTAAAGCAAAGTAAGTAAGCTGCCTTTTTCGCAAGGTGGCAAGTCCACGCCAGTTTCAAGACATGAAAATCTGACACAAGGGATCCCAGGAGAAAGATCAATCACTCACTTCATTTATAACCTGCCTTCTTTCCAAGAATGGGTCTCAAATTACAATATAAACAAAACACAAATAAAGTTACACACAGGTAACAATATATCACCAATCAAGAAAGTGTTAGATTAGGGCAAGCAACTGTGTAGAGGGTGAGGCCATTTTTCTACCCTGTGGCCACTTGGTGGGCCACTCTGTGTGTTTCAGTGCACCCAAAGTGATGTGACATCACTTCCAGCTGCCATTTTAATTTATTTTCAGCAGAATTTTTTCCTTTTTTCTGCATTTTTGGAATGTTTAAGGGGCTCCTGAAGTGTTGGGGTACTATTATAGTTTGATCACATTTTGGCCAGTTTGGAGGGGAAAAAAACCTACTCAAAAATTAGCCCATGTGGGGGTCTAGGGGATTTGGGAGACTTCTGAAATAGCACTTGGAGGTCTGCATGTGACCCACAGGCTTCACTTTGCCTGCCTGCCTGCCTGCCGAATTAAAACCATTTAAAACTGTTACTGAAAAGCTTAGAATAAAAGCACATCAAACAAAGAAAACTCCACATGTAAAACAATCTGTTTCCCAAAGCCTACTGGAATAGAAAGTTCTTCACCTGTTGATGAAAGGACAGCAAGGAGGAAGCCAGCCTTGCCTCCACAGGTGTTGTCAGGGAGGGAACAGTGTGTCCGCAGGGCAAGGCCTTCTGGAATGTGTGTGTTGGGGGCATTAATTGCTTTGATCGGCACTTACAAGGGAAGCAGGGTTTTCTAAAGTTTTATCTCCCAACAGCAGGAGCAAAATGAGATGTATGTGTGCACGTGTGCCTTTAAGTCGCCTCCTGACTCCATGAACATCAAAGGGTTTTCTAAGGCAATGAATTCTTAGAGGTGGCTTTGCCAGTTCCTTCTTCCGAAATATAGCCTACAGTAGCTGGTATTCCTTGGTGGTCTCCCATCCAAATACCAACCAAGGCCGGCCCTTAGCTTAGCTTCTAAGATCAGATGAGATCTGGTGCCTTTAAGGTATTTGGCGATCTGTAATTTATGAATGGCTTGAGGTAGGGGGAGAAGCTTATCTGTCCAATGTGAACGAAGTGTGCTGGGCAATGGACTCCAGAGGGCAACAGAATGCAAAGCAAACTTTGGGGGAAAGGACTGTTCTGCAAGAAAGAAAGGGATTTATCTGGGGCAGCAGACAATGAGAAAAATAGTGGAAGAGCAGAGCATTGTTGCTCAGGGCTAATCCATACTTTATGCTTAGCATGTGATGACTTTGCAATGCTGCCATCGGCAAATGGGTAGCATTGGCTACCATGTTTTATTTCCACCACATTAATCTATTTTGTTCTATTTACACCTTGTCCTTCAAAAAATCCCCAGATAGCTAACAGCAAGATAAAAATAACCAGCAATAAAACACAGTAAATAATCATCCAGTGAAACCAATAAATGGTCAGCAACAAGTTTGTTAAAACAGCTAACTGCTCATAAATGTCTAGATAAAGAGATGGGTTTCAGCTTCATGTCAAAATGTCACAGAAGTTGACACCAGGTGGATCTCATGAGAGAAGGGTATTCCAGAGCCAGGAAGCCACCACAGAGAGGCCTCCATTACATGAAATGTCCCCTCTGCATGTAGAGCCACACCTCTGTAGGCCTAGCCACAGCCACCACAGAAGACAATGACATGGGGAAATATGGCCACATGAGGTAAACTGTGGTGTCCCGCACTGTTTTATGGTGGTAGAAATGGGAAGCCATCATGTGGAAGACATTTCAAGCAAGCAGTTTCCATGTGATTTGCCCAATGTATCCACCAGGATGGGAACCGGCATAGTATAGTGGTTTGAGAATTGGACTATGAGTTTGGAAATGAGGGTCTGATTCCCTGCTTGGCCATAGAAACCCTCTGAGTGACCTTGAGTTAGTCACATAGTCTCAGCTCCTGAAAAAAGCTCTGATTGGGTTGCCTTAGGGTCACCATAAATCAGAAATTACTTGAAGACACACAACAACAACAACAACAACAACAACTACCTTACACTTGTGTACATATTCTACCATATTTTGTCAGTCACACATATCCCTATAATACCATATACCTTAGTAGAGTTGGACTATTAAGTCTTACCAAGACTGAAGCTAATGTGACAATTTCTGGTGATCCTCTCTCCCTCTTTTTCTTATCAAAGCCATTTCTACAGCTCAACATTAATTACACCAACACAACCATCTCTACCAGACTCATTCTTTAACTCTGCTCCCCAGTCCCACCAAGCCCAGAATAAGTATGACTGATTTCAAAAAAGTCACAAATGTAGTGACAACCCCATCATGACTGTGTACCTCAGCCAGGTTCCTTTTTTGAACTACTGCTCCAGAATCCCCCAGCCAAAGAGACCACTGACCAGGCTGGTTGTAGGTTCCTAGGTTCAAAAAAGGAACTTTCCCAAACTCTGACCCTAACAGTATAGATACTGAAGAAGGGAGTCTGTACTGCTTTCTGGGTAAAACTGGTGGAGGGGTTGCATAAGGGCACCATCAAACTTTACTCATCCCCTCTCATTGTTTTGTTTTGCCTCTCCTTCCTCCTCCTCATCTTGGCTAGCAGGGTCCTGTTCTTCTCCCTCTCCACTCACCTAGGCACACATGGGAGTAAAAGCCTTCATGTTTGAGCATGATGAGCAAGGAGCCCCAGCCCAGCAGAACTGCTGAGAAGAAGAGATTTTCTACCACTGCACTGCAAGCCATCCACCAGCGTCGCCGGTAGGCCTGTTGCAGGGTTGGTGCCATTTTCCTTCAGGTGTGGAGACCAGCCTGTAAAGAAAGAAAGGTCAACTGTCATCCTTCCTGCCCTCTAGTTCTCCTGATACCCAAATTGCAAAGACCAACACAGCCAACCAATACATGCAAACTAATGTGAGCCAAAAGCAAGACATTGGAGTGACCAAGGAATCACAGAATGATGATGAGCAAGGAGCAGGAAACAGACAGGATGCAAAGCAAAGCACAAGCTGTCACTTTATGGAGTCAGGAAGTCATGACTGAAAAACCAGAGATCAGGAAAACAAAATAGTCTGTCCTTTGTAAAGAACTAGACTAGTTTTAATGCAGCACCCTGCCTTCATAACATAATGCATTGGAATGGGAGTACTTCTGCTACTTGTTAAAAAAATTAAAAGTAGAAAATAGCTACCAGGGCATAGGAAAACAAGAAAGGGGTGAGTCTTTGTAGAGAGGGAATACACAACATCCAAGGCCAAACACACACACACACACACACACACACACACTGCAGCCAGAGGACAAACAGCTGCTAGAATTTCACACTCTGCTTTCCCCTCAGCCGTACTGTCATTTGCATTGCACTGTTGAAGTGAGGGGAGGACAGCCTGGCTGCATGCAGAAGGCCAGGAGAGGCAGAGACGCTGCATTCCACCACCACCACCACCCCACCACTTCCCAGAAAAAAGAAAAAAAAACCATACATCAGATCTGCCACCTGCTCTCTGAGTCACTGCACATTTTGTTCCCCTCTCCCAGCCTTTTTTTTTTCCTTTAAAGAAATATGAAATTTACTCTTTTTTTAATGTAATGCCATTCAAAACTGTAGCAATGGGGTAGATGATAAATTATATTAAATTATAACAACCACCTTTTAAAAACTGCATTTTGGATATCAAGGAAAATGTAACACAGCAGTATCTACTTGAGAGAAGGCTTCTGGGTTCCACACAAGTATTAATGAGCCGCTCTGATAGCCTTGGCTGAAGAGCGGGGTATAAATTATTATTATTATTATTATTATTATTATTATTATGTCCATCAAGTATCCCAAACAAGCAGGAAGTTGCTGCTACATTATGAAAGGTGAAGTATTATAAGTAGCAAAGGAAAGCTTAAAAACATATTTCTATCATGTGCCTTCTCACCATGCAGAAGCCAAATTGCTCAACCATACTACCTTATCCTTACTTGTAAGGGCTCCAAGTGTTATGCCAACTTCCTGAGTCCTGAAGGCAGTCTTTTGATTTTGAACATTTGGGGTCAACACGTCTGATGGTGTCCCACAGATATTACAGGGCAGATCTTGTCTGATTGAATAATTTCTGTAAATGAAGCAGGAGGAGGAAGTCAACAGCTTGGTAATGAAATTCAGTGATGACACTAAATCTAATGTCATTCATAAACAAGCACATTCAGGGAGGGGAGGAAGGGAGAGGTACAGGACTCTCATAGCTCTTTCATTAGGAAGAACAAGGGAAAATGCCAGAAAACTACACCACATGATTTAGCATGGATTTTTTTTTAAAATAAAGAATGAAAAGAAAGGGCACTAGACACAGATGTTGCTTGTGGGATCCATTGCTAGAACGCAATTGTTGTACAGGCCCATGTTGCTGAACACAAGAGAGCATTGTAGAAACTGAAGGAAAAGAGCTGTCCTATTCAACAGAGATGAGGGGCAAGCAGGAGATAAAGGTAGCCAGCTTCCTTGAGCTAATATGAGTTCCGAAGTATATCATAGAGTATTAAAAACTTTTAATTTTTCAGACTATGACTCCCAGAAAGCCTCCCTCCCATTGAACCATCATAGCCATGCCTCTTGTGGGATTCTGGGACTTCTCTTCCCCTGCAACCCAAAAAGTAAATTATTCAAAACTCTGCGCATAGGAAATAGATTTCAAGGCTGGAATGCTCTATTAAGGCATCAAACACCTTAAAAGAAAGCAGTAGGATAGAAGAACTGACTCATCAGTAAAGTATATGCCTGTGTCTTTATTCTCTTCTTTCACAGCTGCCCTAACTATATTTCTACACAGGAAGAGAGAATGTGAGTTACAAAAATAAATAGTACATTCTTAAATATTTTGTCAGTCTTTCATCCAACAGGATTAAATGACTCCACTGTAGAAGTACACTAATATACTATGATGACAAGTAGGCCTGAAAACTAGACATTTTGAAATGTTATTTTAAAGAAAAGCAAATGACTGTTCCTCGTGCAAGCAACGAAAAACTTGGAAAGCATCTGGGCAGCATGTGTTAGCAATTAAAAAGTCAGTTGAGATAAACATCTACAAAAGAGGCTGCAACACAGCTCCTGGGCAGTAAGATCTAATCCCTCCCCTCCTTTGCTTATATTCACACTCACCAAAAAAAGGAAGTTACGGTAGTGGAGGTTCAGGAAAAAGGGCCCTCAGATAGGTGAAAACCATATGAAGTTGCGGTCTAATACACAGTGAAAGTTATTTAAAGCAAAGCTTGCATAATATATTCTGAGCCTTGGCAGTGACATTCTTCTGATGATTCTATTCAGACCCATATGCATGCGTGTATGTGAAAAATAGCTTGGAACAGTTTATTGTTTATGTAAATGGCAGTCCAGAGCTTGGAAAAGTCAGTCTTTGGAACTACCATTCCTACATTCCCCCATCCAACACAGCCACTGGCTATACTGGTTGGGGAAATTGGGATTTGTAATCCTAAAAGGGCAGTCTCATTTGAGCTCTGGCTGCTATTTATGTGCACGGCACTTTTAATGTGTGTATATGAGCCTTCATGACATAGTCGTTTGAATTCTGGGACTACAACTCTGGAGATCAGAGCTTGATTCCACATTTGGCCATGGAAATCCACTGACTGACCTTAGGCAAGTCACACATGCTCAGACCTAAAAAAAAAAAACCCTAAGACAGGTTCACCTTAGGGTTGCCATAAGTTGGAAACAACTTGATGACAACAACCACAACATATGTGTATATGTGCCTTCAAGTCACCTGTCGACTTACAGCAACTGCATGAATTTCATAGGGTTTTATTAGACAAGGAATACTCAGAGGTGTTTTGGCCAGTTCTTTCCTCTGAAATATAGCCTTCAGCACCTTGTTAGTGATTAGCAATCTCCCATCCAAGTACTAACCAGGGCTGACCCTGATCGGATCAAGATCAGATGGGATCTGGTGCCTTTAGGGTGTTCAAGCAAGAATAAAAACAAGACCTTCTTCATCAAACAACTTACAATGTACCAGTAACTTTGGCAATGAACAGCAAGAGTCCAACCCCATTCGTACATGCAGGAACTCACAATCAAAGCACCCCCTGTGACGGATATCCGTCCATACTCTGTTTAAAGACCTCCAAAGGAGGAGGCTCCATTACACTCAGAGTAAAGGGAAGCAGGGAGAAGGGGAGGGAACAGTTATAGGGTCTCTCCCTTTTTCCTGATTCTTGATTATGGAGCTATAAAAAGCCAACCTGCCTAGCATCTAGGTACACTGAAACTGAGAATGTATGAATGCAACCTCTGTGCTCAAAACTGTGCTTGCCTTGCACTCATCTACCCCACCCTTGGCTGGCCGCATTGGTTGCAACTGAATTGAATTGCTGTACAGTGTTACCACTTTGCTGGCTGTGGGAGCCTCCCAAGTGTGGACTTAAACAGCCTTTCACTACAACTGGTGCAAGAAGAAAGCAAGCAAAGAAAGCCACACTGTCCGGGTGGAGCTGTCATATGAGTACGCCTTGAGAAAATATTTCCATGAAATGAAGAAAGGGGGGGGGGGAGGCACTGAAAGAAATCAGTATATTAGAACCCATTACATTAACTATTTTGATATGGTTGATGGACTAATCAATAGACTTTTAGCTAACTAGCCACAGAATCATAGAATTGGAAGAGACCACAAGGGCCATCCAGTCCAACCCCCTGCCATGCAGGAACTCCAAGTCAAAGCATCCCTGACAGATGGCCATCCAGCCTCTGCTTAAAGACCCCTAAGGAAGGAGACTGCACTACACTCTGAGGGAGTGTGTTCCACTGTCGAACAACCCTTACTGTCAGGAAGTTCCTCCTAATGTTGAGGTGGAATCTCTTTTCCTGCAGTTTGCATCCATGTTCCGAGTCCTGTTCTCTGGAGCAGCAGAAAACAAGCTTGCTCCCTCCTCAATATGACGCCCCTTCAAATACTTAAAGAGGGCTATCATATCACCTCTTAACCTTCTCTTCTCCAGGCTAAACATCCCCAGTTCCCTTAGTCGCTCCTCATAAGGCATGGTTTCTAGACCCTTCACCATTTTAGTCGCCCTCCTTTGGACCCGCTCCAGTTTCTCCACATCCATTTTGAATTGTGGTGCCCAGAACTGGACACAGTATTCCAGGTGGGGCCTGACCAAAGCAGAATAGAGTGGCACCATTACTTCCCTTGATCTAGACACTATACTTCTATTGAGGCAGCCTAAAATAGCATTGGCCTTTTGAGCTGCTGCATCACACTGTTGACTCATGTTCAGCTTATGGTCTACTTGGACTCCTAGATCCCTTTCACATGTGGTCTCATTCAGCCAGCTGTCCCCCATCCTATATCTGTGCATTTCATTTTTCCGCCCTAAGTGCAGAACCTTATATTTCTCCATGTTGAATTTCATTTTGTTAGCTTTGGCCCAGCTTTCTAGTCTATTCAGGTCATTTTGAATTTTGATCCTGTCCTCTGGGGTATTAGCTACTCCTCCTAATTTAGTGTCATTTGCAAATTTGATAAGTGTGCCCCCAATTCTGTCATCCAAGTCATTGATAAAGATGTTGAATAGCACTGGGCCCAGGACAAACCCCTGTGGCACCCCACTTGTCAGTAAGATTGCCTCACAGTGACAGACATGGCTGGGAATCATCTGAGTAACACTTTGCTTTTCTGATAAAGGAAGGTTCCAGCTGGGCATTAGCATCTCACCAACTGCCCTAGACAGGAAATTATCTCCCTGAGACATCATAACAACTTAACAGCCTGAGAAGAGAAAGCCTCATGAAAGAAGCAGAAACCAGGTTCGGGCAGCTCTGCAGATCAGCTGTCGATCCATTTATAGCAATAGCAAGTATATTTCTATACCGCTTATCGGTGCGCTTAAACGCTCTCTAAGTGGTTTACAAAGTGTAAGATAATTGCCCCCAACAAGTTGGGTACTATAGTTTTTTGTGGGGTTTTGGGGCTATGTGGCCATGTTCTAGAAGAGTTTCTTCCTGATGTTTCGCCAGCATCTGTGGCTGGCATTTTCAGCGATGGACAAAGTTTTGTGTGTGGAGGGAGGTGCAAAGAATAACCCGGTTTGGCAGCGCTTGAAGTCTTTGTCTCATCCGTGGCTATGGAATTCTGGGAGTTGGAGTTTGTTGTGGGGCCCAGAGCGGAGCGGAGCTCCGCTCTGGGCCCCACAACAAACTCCAACTCCCAGAATTCCATAGCCACGGATGAGACAAAGACTTCAAGCGCTGCCAAACCGGGTTATTTCTCCAGTCTGGATGCAACACTCGTCTCCTTCCTTCCCTGAATCTTGGTCCCCATTGACGAGAGCCCCTTCTCTTCCTCCCTCTGCCCCCCTCTTCTTCTTCTCCTTGGCCCTTCTTCCCCTGAAATATCTCTGCTCAGTCTCGTCCCACATGGCCGACATCTTACGCCCTTCCTCGGCGGCTGCCACGTGGAAAGCGACAAAAGCTTAATAGGGGGAAAAACAAGGGACACTTGGAAAGGAGGGTGGTGGTGTCCCAATGGGGCTTTTGGGGGGTGGCCCAGCCAGCCAGCCCTCCTCTTCTCCCCCCATGCCCCCAAGACCCCCCTCCTCCTCCTTCAACTCCCCCTCAAACAAATCCCCAAGTTTTTAAAGTTCCCCAAACTCACCCTCCTCCTCTTTCTCAAAGAGATCTTTGGCGGGTCGGAATGAAGTCTGGGCACAGCAGCAGCAGCAGCAAAGCCTCTCTCTTTCTCTCTCTCTCTCTCTCCCCAAAAAGGAGACTTGTTTGTTCTTCTCAAAATGGGGGAAAGGGGCTTCGGTGGCTCTGCCAAGAAAAGGCGGGCTTCTTTGCACAGGTTTCCCTGGCGGAGCGCACGCCTGCCTCTCTGTCTTCTTGACTCTTCTTTTTCTTCCTGGCAAGAGTTTCTTTCTTTCTTTCTTTCTTTCTTTCTTTCTGCCAGCCTTTTGGGCTGAGAGGGAAGGGAAGGAAGGCAGGGGAAAGGACTAGAGAGAGAGAGAGAGAGAGAGAGGCTGGGCCTTTATAAGGGCATGGAGAGTGGAGCCACCAGGGCCACTTTCTTCTTTCCCCTCCAAATGCCCCCCTCCTCCTCAGACAGCCATGGGCCCAGAGGACTAGGCCCCCCTCCTTCTCCCCAGGGGGTCCCAGGCCTGACTGAGAGGGAAATGGAGGGCAGGGAGGGCCAAAGGGAAGCCAAACATACTCACACACACTCAAACACATAACACAACTTGCCCATAGAGCACGACAGGAGAAGACTTGTGTGAAACGTTGTGTGAAAAATCCTAATTGCGAATACACGATTTTCACGGGATAATCCCCATTTATACTTCCAACTGTCCCCATGTGATAAAGTCCATAGAAATGTACATCTGCTTTTTAGTCACGCTTAAAATGGAAGAAGTTTGGCATCCGTCCTGGACTGAAGGCTGACATGGAGAGCATGGCCTGACAAAGGAGGACAGTTGGTCACCCTGTCCTTTTCCTGGACATCTCCTATATTTCAGCCTTCTGTCCAGGAGGAATTTCATAAGGTCCTTGACTTTGATCATGACTAAGAGCACACATTTACATTGTTATGAGGGATTTTAGCTTTTTATTTGGTCATGTCCTCCTTTTTTTTTTTTTTTTTTTTTGGTACATCCTATATTTGAGGTCCCTTGGCCTCCTCTGCAACTTGCCCATAGGGTTACCCTGCTCAGACCAGAAGTGGAAAAACTCCCTTCCCCTGCTGGGGTGCAGCCCCTTCTGGAGTGTTGTTGTTGTTGAGTGCTTTCTAGTCATTTTCAACTTATGGTGAACCTAAGGGAAATCTATTATGGAGTATTCTTGGCAAGTTTCTTCAGAGGGGTTTGCCATTGCCATCCTCTGAAGCTGAGAGAATGTGACTTGATCGAGGTCATCCAGTAGGTTTCCATGGCCCAGCTGGGATTTGAACACTGGTCTCCAGAATCTTAGGAGTTTATCAGATGATAGAAATTGGAAGTATAATCCAATGGCAATCCGAACATAATCATGGGGTTTCACGTTATTGCGTATGAGTATATCTCATGCAATTTCGGGCAAAAGGGAAGTCATTCCGAACACAATTATAGGTTTTACGTTATTGCGTATTAGAGTATCTCACACAATTTCGGGCAATGGGAAGTCATTCTGAACACATTCCGAATGCAATTGGAATTCACGTAAATTTGCTCAACTAGCAAATTTATGTGAATTCGAATTGACTCCATTCGAAATAGAGAAAAATGCTTCTCGTCTGATAAACTCCATAGTCTAACGCTCAAACCAGTACCCCAAACTGGATCTCCTGTGGAGCCTCATCTTCACACTTTTAAGGGCACTGAATGTGATGCTGCATCAGCAGCTTGGTGTCCCAAGTTCAAGTCCCACCCTTCTGCTTCAAACTGAACAGTAAAAGTGGCCTGGGACATTTTTCTCCTGATGGCCCTTTCACACAACACAATAGCAGCTTCATTTATATACTGCTTCATACCACCTAAGCAGTCTCTAAGCGATTTACAACTGTAAGCTAATTGCTCCCCAAAAGCTGGGTACTCATTTTAGTGACCTCGGAAGGATGCAAGCCTGAGTCAAGCTTGAGCCCTTTTGCTGGTCTTGAACTCACCACCTTATGGTTTTGAGTGAGTGGCTGCAGTACAGGCATTTAACCACTGTGCTACCAGGCATACTACTATGGTTTCACTTTAGCTGCCAGAGCTGCATCCTACAGAATCCTCCTGGGATCTATAGTTCAGAGGGGTGCTTTCTGGCTCAGGCTTCTAAATACCCTTCTCTGAACTGTAGATCTCTGCATTTCTTAGGATGGAACCATGGTACTTAAAATAGATTCATAGCACTATAACTGCCTAGTGTGAAAGTGCCCAGTTCTCCAAGGTAAAATAAAATTTCCTACTGCCTTGTGCTGTCATTAGAAGACAAACTTGGAAGATTATTTTTAATTGACTTTTAATTGGCTTATAAAACAATGCAAATATTAACAAGAGGAAAATCTGGAGTTTTTTTCAGAGCAAATACTGCTTAGAAACTCAGCTTCTCAGTTACATCATTACAGCTGAATTCAGTGCATCAAATGCAGTATTTCAAGGTAGTTTGCTGCTAGGTTTTGTGTTTGCTCAGAAAGCCTGGATGATATCCTGTTTCTACATTCTCTTCTTAACTGCTTTGTGGTGTAGAAGAAGCAAGTCTTGAGGTCAGAAACATGTTTAAAGTTTCTCCCTTGTAGCAGCTAAAATTTAGGAAAGTGTGTGTGTGTGTGCATGTGCCTTGTACTGGCCCACAAGCCAAAAAGCTAGCTTTTGAGGGCATTTTTTTCCACTTTTTCATCCCAAACCTTCTCTCAGAGGTGCCAGTTTTAAAACATTTTCTGAAGGAATGAGATAGGGATTTGGAATTTGTTCTTCATGAGTCAAAGGCTCCTAAGGATCAGAATCAGAGTGGTATGCAAGATTAAAGAAAAGATCATGATTGGACTTTTTCCCACATTAATAAAAAAAGTATCTTGTCACAATAGTTTTAAAGACTGCATTATGCTGCTTTAATCTGACATGTAGTTACTTTTGTAACCTTTAGGAGTCTTAGGTACAGAGTATTTCTGCCCAAGATGACAGATACACTATTGCAAGTATCAGTCATTTCTTCTTCTCCATTTGGTAATACTATTGTGGATTTGCATTTCTGAAAAAAAACAACAGCTTCCAAGCAGAAAGGAATAATTTTTTATTACAGTTGTGTCTATGCAACTAAGCTTCCACGCTTCTCCAAGCAATTAGTCAAACTGCTGGACATTTCAAGGTTCTAATTGATTTGTAATTTTTCTTGTACTTTAATTTGAGGCAGAAAGAGTTTGTAGAAAAGTTGGATAAAGACCTGATATTTATTTGCCTTGGTACTTTAAAATAAGCTCTGGGCTATCGCACATTATATATTTCCCTGACTGAGGAATTGCCCTCCTCCCTCAAGATACACCCACAGAGAAGCTTTGAGACAATGCAAAAGACTCAAACATGCCACATGATTATTGTTGCCTACAAGAGGTCCCAACACTGTACCTGCCTCTGGGGTCTTCTGCACTGGGCCTAGTATTTTTAGAAGTGTTTTACATAACAACAATGGGTTTAGGCCTGAGGATGGTGGGGGAGCTTTCTTGATGATGTGGGCATATAATTTAGGAGTGCTCCCAAAATGTTGTCTCTAGTTCCTTGTTCCCAATCCCACAGTTGTCTGCATAGGTAGAGCAGTGGCATCACTGGATTGGTGTCACCAGGTGCAGATTGTGGAAAGGTCTCTGGGGGCCAGATTGCCCACTTGGCTGGCTGTCTGGCCAGACTGCTACAGCCTCCAGAGGGCTTATTTGGGGTCTGGTGTGGCCAGCAGCCACACTGGACTCTGAACAGAAGGCATCTCTCCAACAGCAGGCGCTGCTCAGAGAGAGACAGTATTTCAGCTTCCAAGCAAACCATTTGGGATCTGGCACAGCTGGTGGGCAAGCAAGAAAGGGAGATGATGCCCTTTCTCACTCACCCAGTAGCCATGCCAGGCCCAGTGGGTATACTGCCCCATTGGGTCACACACACACACACACACACACACAGGGTGTCTGCACCCCCATAGTGATGCCTCTGGGCTACCATCCCTCAAAAATAGAGCATTGGCCTAGATACAATATTAGTATGTCTTGTATGGTACAATTGCCTAAATATATGGATGCATCATAAAAGTGTAAACTTTTATTTTGGGGTATAAAAGCCCTTGTTCTTTGTTCGTGTGTGTGGTCGCCCACCCCTGAAGTGCATTGTGCATTCAACAGGCATCCTCCCTCATCAGGGACTTTCAAAGACTGGAATTAAAGTGAGCATGAAAAAAAAAATCTGTTGGTCTGTCCCCAAACATGCCCCTGAGTGTATTCACACTACTCAGTGATAACAGTTTTAAACTGCTATAACTGCCATGGACCAGTCCTATGGAATCCTAGGATCTATTTAGTGAGGTCCTTAGAAATCTACACTATTAGAATCCTCAGGCAGGAAATTTTACATACCTCGACAATGTAGTTTATCACACGACGGGAATGGGAAGTATAATCCAATGGCAATCTGAACACAATCATGAGGTTTCACGTTACTCCGTGAAAGCTGATCACACACATTTTTGGGCAATGGGGAGTCCTTTCGAATGCAATTGTGGGGTTTCACGTTATTGTGTGAGAAACTATCACACACAATTTTGGGCACTGGGAGGCAATTTCGGGTAGTTCTGAATGCGATGTGGCATCAATACACAATCACGCAAATTTGCTGAACTAGCGAATTCACACAATTTCGAACTGGCCCCACTTTCATTTCTTTCAAAATTGAGAGAAATTCCTCCTGTGTGATAACATCCAAAGTATATATCCCAGGCTGGAGCCACTGCAGTCAAAGTGGCATCAAAGCACTATAACATTGTAGTGTGGATGATGGCAGCCAAACTTCCACTGAAGACACAGGCAGGCTTCATGTTTCTCTCTTTTCATTTACAATAATAGTACTGTATAGTGCATTCACATTGGAAGATACATCCTTCTTGCACAGTTAAGAAGCACAGCCTGCCCCAGGCAATTTCAGCACTAATTCAACCACAATTTCCTCTCCCCAATCCTTCCCCAGAGATTCCTAGAAGTGCAAGATGTTAAATGCCATCAGCTCATAGAAGATAATGGTGGTGGATGCAGTGCTGTCAAGGAAGGAAGATTACGACACACAAAAGAGTTGCAAAGAATATATTTGATATAAGCACAATGAGTTTGTCCAGCCTCATTTAAGTGGAAAGGCTTAGTGGAACTAAAATGCAACTAAGCTGCCTGTTTTGATTTGTTTTTAAAAGACCAGGTCTGGAGAGGTAAAAGGAAGATGGTTAATGAATGAGGTGAGCTGGAGTAGGAACTATAGCCCCCCAGTAGATCAGCAGCCATAATCAACAGTGCATAGATTATCTACATTGTAAATGGATGCCAAGCAAAGTGAAGGTGCTTGAGGGAAGTGGCTCCAGGCCTAATTGGATAGGTAAGTATCAGGCAAGCCTGCTTGAAGCTTAAGGGACAGATTTTGCATCAGTGAAACAAACTCAAATTTGCTTCCGGGACACTAAAAGGGCTGCAGGGCTGCCCTATTAGCTGCTTAACTCCTTGAAGTGGGAGTCCAGACTTATACTAATAAGAGGTATAAGCATCATACATCCTGAGGTGGTGGTGACTACAGCAGGTCTGGACCTACTAGTATAGGTTAAGTGTCTAGTTTATCCATTGCTGGAAATCAGGGCCAGGGCCAATGTAGAGCTGAGCACCAGAGCTGCAGTCACACAAATCTCTATTACAACAGGCTGTTAGCTGGAGGAGAGAAGAAAAAAATTAAGGAATCCAAGCACAAAGGAGACAAAATTACAAAGTATCCAAGGCACTGGTTTCTAGGGTCTATGGGGGGGGGATCTTGAATACCCTCTTGCACTTTTGCAGAAATGCATGCGATTGCAAACTCCAGGGAAAGTCCTTAATATTCCTTACACAATTCTGAGAATTCCTCAAAGAGTGGATCAACAATGGCAGAGCCTGAAGAAAGTTGTGGAAGGTTTTCATTTGGAATGGTGGATGGTTACTACAACTTTCAGGATACTGCAACCAGCACAGTTATGTTGGCTACGGAATTACAAGAGCTATCATCCATGAAAGAAAGAAATAATTGTTCTGAGCAGTGCATAATGGCAGCTGAAATACAGGAAAGGCAGTTTTGCTCACCACTGATTAATATTCTTCTTTTAACATACACATATTAAATAGGGGTTCCTCGGCTGGCATCATCAAGCATGAGGCCTCAGAGGTCTGGCCTGTAAATGCAGGAATAGAATGTGTGCTCTAGAACACAGTAGGGAGAAGGTAGAATGGCACATCTTTTCCTGTTTTATTCTTTAAGATATCCTGATATTATTTTGTTTTTTCAATTAAAGTGTGACATCAAATTCTTATGACTATAAACAACTATATCAGGTGTTCTTGTTTGCCTTCGAGTTGTTTCTGACTTATGGCCACTGTAAGGTGAACCTATCACAGGGTTTTCTTGGCAAGTTTCTTCAGATGGGAGTTGCCTTTGCCATCACAGGCTGAGACTGTGAGTTGCCCACAGTCACCCAGTGGGTTTTCGTGGCCAAACAAAGATTCAGACCCTGTTCCCCAGAGTCATAGTTCAGTGCTCAAATCACTGCAAATTCACTGAGTGAACTGTAATAGAGTGACAAGGTATTCTGGTGGCAAATTACTTAATAGGCACAATTTGATGGAAACCTAGTAAGAGTAGATGTGTTCAAAGGAATTCCTTCTTCCATATCACATTCTGCAAGTAGAGTTCTGCTCATGCTAAAAGACCTCCCCTTCCTCTTTTCTTCCTGCTCTCCAGACAGTCCACCAACTCATTAAAGCATACTGGGAGTATAGAGAAGGGAGCTATAGAGAAAGAAGCCATTCTAGCAATGGGTAGACAGCATTCAGGTGCACACCAGAAGCTCAGTTCTGGTACCGAAATCAAACTCATGGGCTTAACATGTGGTCAGATTGAAAGGCCAACTTTGCACATCACAGCAGACCACAATTCAGCAAAAACCCAGCTTGTTGTGTAACAACGGGTATGCTAGCTTCTGCTTTCTTGTATCCCTGCTTGCTCTCCAAAACACAGCAGCAGTCAACACTGTGGCTTGTTTTTCTCCCTACATGGAGAGAAATGGAAAGAATCCTTGTCAGGGAAGAAATAAGCCAGAGCACCAACCACTGTTGTGTTGAGCTATCACAAGAAAATAAGCCACCAGTCTGTGGTTTGTGTTTAATTGTTCCCACTGCAAGTGTGTGTAATTGGAAAGTGAGAGCCAACACACTGGCCCATCTGTGTTAAGCCATGATTCCTGAAAACCACAGCTTACCACAACATCCTTGCTGTTCCTTATTTCTAAGTATATGCTTTTCTTTTCCCATTGTGCAATCTTGTGCATGTTGATCTAAAAGGAAGCAGAGCGTGGAATTAAAAACAAATGAACAAATGGCAACTACCAGAACTCCCCAGTTGCCTGGGAGTCAGAGTCCAAAAAGTCCCATCATGTTTAAATTAATTCTCAAGCAAGTGTGTGTAGAATGGCAGTCTTTTAACCATTACCTTTCCCCTGCTTCCATTTGGTGGTTCTTGGCATTCTAGGAACGATGAAAGTTCATCCCACCTGATCCAGAACATGGCTGAGAAACATTAGTAGCATGGAGGAAATAGTCAGAAATTCCTCCATATTCACATCCAGGCAGATAATGTCCCTAGAAGGTATGAAACTTTGAAATAAAATCTTGACATACTGTATAATATACCTGACCCTGCAGAAGCTGGCATTTTTTCTAAGCAGGAGATGGTAGTTTTAGATTTTACAAGTCTTTTTAATTGCTATTGTCACCGTGCCTGAAATTCCTGTTGCCCTTTCCAGCCACAACAGGGTGCATTCGGAGCTCTGCAGAAGCAACTGCAGTGCAACATCCTGCCCTGAACTGAAATAAAACCACAAGAAGGGTTGCCAAATAACTTCCAGCATGTGGTTTTAAATAACTTCTGATTGCTTTAAGCAGCTCTAATTGAATAAGTCACCCTTTGGCTAAACACAGCTGCTATTTAATTAGAAAATACAGAATGAGGCTAAAAGAAATCAAAGGGGCCCAATTATGAGCCATACTCATAAAAATAATAACGATAATAATAGTGCTTCAAAGTTGATATTCATGCACTGTGTTTTGGGGGGGGGGGAAACCCTGCTTCTTTCCACCCTCTGCTGGTCACAGCTACATATTGCAAATGTTTTAAATGCATATTTCCTCCGAGAAACAACAATAATATCCAAAATCCATAAAATAGCACTACTTTTGTTAGGTCAACCAAAAATGGATAAAATATATCATGCAAGTTTTTGAAGCTCCACTGACTTCTTAATCAGGCAAAGCTGTTAAAAACGTACAGGAGGAGGAAAAATGACAACATTAGAGTGACAAGCCTACATTTTGTCCAAGTGTTGTTTTTGTTGTCAATTATCATGGTCTAGAGGAATATTAATGCAGGCAAAGGCCACTCCTCCTTCTGGCCATGTGGGCTGTGGGAGACAAAGAGTTGTAAAATCCAGGCAATAACATTTAAAATCCATTAGCAACAGAAAATGTAATGTAAAGGTTTTTGTCTTGGTTGAGGCTACCTACCCTTCTTGGACAGAGCACACTGAATTTCTCACAAAGCTTCTGTATTGTTGCACCTAGAAAAATCTTTAGGTGTTGTATAGATAGAGCTCATCAGGACAGATGTTATTGTATATCCTCCAAGAACTGAAGAAATGCAACCAAGTCAGAACAGCAAATGGCATTTAATGAAAAATAGCAATGTCCCACATCTTTCTTGCAGAAGAATGAGATATATAACATTTGATCTCCAAGTCAAATTGTACTGAGAAAGGCTGAGTGTTCAGTTAAAAGCACCAGAATTTGGCAAAAGCTAGTTTAACAGATACATCAAAACAGCAACTATATTTCAGCTGATAAAATGAAAGTGGCTAAACCAGTTGGCATCTTTATCCATGAACTAGCTGTAGTACCCAGGGTTGCTCAGTAGAATCATTAACCTTCATGAATGATCATTCAGTATCAGCAGATCTAGAGAGGGAGATTTTCTTGGCACTCAGTTGTTCCTCATGCTGCCTATTAGTCTCAGGACATTGCCACGCAAGCCCTGCTATCACAGCAATTACATCAGTTTTTTTTTTTTAATTGAAACATACCACTTTCAAAACAGCCATCACCTCACATTATCTCAATCACACAACTGGGTCGATTGCTCCCATCACACTCTCTTCCTGACTATCCCTTAACCCCACCTCCCTGACCTATGTCCTACCCAGCATGCCTTTATTTTAATTTTATTTCACTTTTTTCATGCAATTCTGTTACTGCAAGTTAAGTTTTTAAAAAATAAATAAATAAAAGAATAGAAAAAATTAAATCAGGCCACTTGGGAATACCAAGGGGTGACAGGGAAGAGAAGGGGACACTTACACAATGTGACTGCCAATTTTACAACTGCCTTGGCAGTGATGTTTCACTCCTGGGGAATTGTGTGCGTGTAAGATCATTGACAGGTTTCCCCCATCAATGAAAAGGGTTGCAGCAGCTACAGGTCAGGGACAGAGCAGCTACTGGTCAGAAGCATCATTATATGATATGTATTGACAATGCCGCTTTTCCCCTGGTCTAATCATGGTTTAAATGCCATGTATAGTTAAATTCCTCAGTTGCCCTTGAGAGAACAGGTCTCTCCTGTTTGGCCACCAAGCAAACTACTCTGGGGTGCTCCCAGCAATCTACATATTACCTCAAACCATTGCAAATATTCTTTCCAAATTTTATGAAAAAAAA
Source organism: Urosaurus nigricauda (assembly GCA_034509955.1). NCBI lineage: Eukaryota > Metazoa > Chordata > Lepidosauria > Squamata > Phrynosomatidae > Urosaurus > Urosaurus nigricauda. Next base: position 123,215,511 of record JAOEGL010000001.1, on the reverse strand, counting down.
CCACCCAGTTGTTTCTTGTGATGCAGTAACAAACAGACACTGAATTTAATTTTATATAGATTTATTTGGTCTATGCCAAATGCCAAATATTGCCTTATGCCAAATATTGCAGTGTGTCAGAATTCTGTCAGAGCTTTAATCTCTGGGCATCTATATTGAAATCTACACACGGTTGGCTGTTGGCAAATATATAGCTGTTGTTAATTCTTACTGTTTCATCAGCATCATCTCTCTGTTCATTCTCAAAATCTTGTAACCATACACCTGGTGCTCCAAAAAGATGAAGATGTTACAGACTTTAGCTCCCCCTCCTGGTTATCTGCTGCAGCTTCAGCCAGCTCCATTCCATCCTGATCCATTCATGATTTTTTTCCCAAAGATAAAATCTACATTTGCAGCCTAACTGCTGTGCTCCAATACATTTACCTTTCAGAAAGGCTGGTGTCACTAAATTTTCTCATATTCAGAGTATGGAGCAAGAAAAGGATTTTCTAATTTGATTGACTCGTGATCTGGGGATTTTGTAGCTTGACTTGCTTATCAAGAATTGTGGCACCAATATAGTGATGTACTGAACCTATTTGCCCACCAGAGTGAGTAGATGGTTCTGTATAGAGGGAGAAGATCGGCTAGATTGTCCCTGCTACATTTCAGTCTCTATGACTCTAAATAACAGTATTTGTAATTAACATAAGAAAGATTACAAACTTTGTTTCTGAAGCTGTTCGTCCAGTACACAAGAAAACAAAAGCCCATGCTACCCAGCCGCTTCATTTTTATAAGCCACTAAAGTCACCTGCAGAACTAGATTTACTGGTCTGGAGTGTGTGTGCACTAGTTTACTGGTTTTGAGTGTGTATACCTAAAAGTAGGTGGGTGGGGAGATCATGATCTTGGTGTGGAGAAACCTGCCATAGTTCCATTGTCATGGACGGATCAATATCTGGTTAAGTCACTCAGATCCACTTTGACTTGGGTATTGTAGTGGATACAGTGCCAGTGGAGGTAACCTTGGTGCCTGTTTGTCCAGTGCTGATGGATACTTTTCACTTTGTACAGCCTGATGATGTGGACAGGATCCTTGGAAAGGTGAGATCCACCACATGCTTTAAATAATTATCCTTCAAGGCTTATCAAACATGCCAGAGAAGGATTGGTTTAAAGGGGTAGTCATAGAATTATAGAATCATAGAGTGAGAAGAGACCACACGGGACATGCAGTCTAACCCCCCTGACATGCACGAACTCTCAATCAAAGCATTTCCAACATAGAGCCATCTAGCCTGTTTACAGACTTCCAAAGAAGGAGACTCCTCCACTCTCTGAGGGAGAATGTTTAGGTACAATCTCTTTTCCTGTAGCTCACATCCATTGTTCCAGGTTCTATTCTCTGAACCATCTGAAGCATTCTCTGAAGCAAACAAAATTACTCCATCCTCAATATGACATCCCTTCAAAATTTAAAAAGGGCTATCATATTACCTCTTAACTGTCCCTTCTCCAGGTTAAACATCCCCAGCTCCCTAAGTCATTCCAAATAGGGCATGGTTTCCAGACCCTTCCCCATTTTGGTCACCATCCTTTAGACACACTCCAGCTCATCAACATCCTTTCTGAACTGTGGTGCCCAGAACTGAACACAGTATTCCAGGTGAGACCTGACCAAAACAGAATATGTTGGCACTATTACTTCCCTTGATCTAGACACTATACTTCTACTGGTGCAGCCTAAAATTACATTGGCTTTTTAAAGCTGCTGTATCACACTGTTGACTCATGTTCAACTTGTCGTCTACGAGGACTCCTATATCTCTTTCACATGTAGTCTCCTTAAGCCAGGTGTCCCTCGTCTTATATCTATACATTTCATTTTTCTGCCCTAAATGCAGTACCTTACATTTCTGTGTTGAAATTCATTTTGTTAGCTTTGGCCCAGCTTTCTAATCTATTAAGGTCATTTTGAATTTTGATCCTCTCTAGGATATTAGCTAGGCCTTCTAATTAGGTGTCATCTGCAAATTTGATAAGCACCCCCCCCCATTCTTTCATCCAAGTCATTAATAAAGATGTTGAATAGCACTGGGCCCAGGACAGAACCTTGTGCCATCCCACTGGTCACTTCTTTCCAGGATGAGGAAGGGCCATTGCTGAGAGCCCTTTGGGTTGTTACTCCCTACAAGGCAGCACCATCTTGCCTAAAAGAGGCAGCTGTGATACCTTTGTTGAAAAATCCATCCCTTGAACCTGTCTCTCATGAATAATTATTGGCCACTATCAAACCTACCATTTTTGAGCATGCCACTAGAACATGTAGTGGCATCCCAATTTAAAGAGATTCTAGAGGAAACAGATTATCTAGATCCATTTCAATCTGGTTTCAAGCCTAGTATGGAACAAAGGACAGCCTTTGGACAGCCTTGGTCACCTTGGGGACCTACACAGAGAACTGGACAAAGGGAGTGTGTCTGTTAGTTCTGCTGGACCTCTCAATGACTTTCATTACCATCAGCTATGGCATCCTTCCAGGCCACCTCCCTGGGATGGGTCTTGGAAGTATTGTCTTACAATGCCTCTGTTCCTTCCTAGAGGGGCAAGCCCAGAAGGTCGTGCTAGGGAACTCCTGCTCAACCCCCTGGCTGTTGACTTGTGGGGTTCCTAAGGGTTCTATTTTGTCCCTCATGCTATTCAACATATATATGAAGCTGCTGGGAGAGGTCATCCAGAGTTTAGGGGTGCAATGCCATCAATATGTTGATGACACCCAAACCTACTACTTTTCCCCACCCCAATCCAAGGAGTCTGTCATGGTCCAAAACCAGTATCTGTCATCAGTAATGGACCAGATGAGGGCAAACAACTAGAAACTCAGTCCAGACAAGAGAGAGATGCACCTGGCCAGTCAAGAGGCTCATCATCCATTCCTTGAGATACCAATCTGACCATGGTGGTACATGCCTTAGTTATATCCTATTTGGACTACTGTTAACATAATCTACTTGGGGCTGCCTTTGAAGTGTTTGAAAATTTCAGATAAAGAGCAGCAGCCAGACTGTTAACAAAAGCAGGTTACAGAGACCACACAATGCCCCAGTTGAAACAGCACCACAGGCTGCCAGTTTATTTCCAGACACAATTCAAAGTGCTGGTTATGACAATAAATCCCTATATGGCTCAGGTCCAGGATATCTGGCAGACTGTGTGAGCCAGCCAAGGCTGAGATAACCAGGAGAGGTCCTTCTCTCAGGCCCACCACTACTGCAAGTACAGCTGGCGGGGACACAAGAGAGGGCCTTCCCAGTGGCTGTCACTAGACTCTGGAACTCCTTTCCCAGGGAGGCCAGAATGACCCTCTCCTTGTTGTTCTTTTATTCAGACAGGCTTTTTTTTTTTTTTTTTTGCTTTTTAATGAATGGTGTTTTCATAGTATAGTACTTTAACTCTACAGTGTTCTAATGTTTTGCATGTTTTTTATTGTTTTTTTGTTTTAAATTGTAAACCACTTTGAATCACACTTTTGGGGGGGAAACAGGATATAAAATATAATGATGATGATGATGATGATGATGATGATGATGATGATGATGCAGGCTACAGGCTGCAATTTGCCAACCCTTGCCTTACAAAGTAACATCAGGCAATCTCCCACTGGGGTTAACAAGGGAGAGAAAAGCATCAATATACTCAGCAGTCAGCGGCAACAATATAACATTGATGTTTTATTGGCAAAAAGGAAGGATCAACACCAAGGCCAGATGCTGAGTGTGTAATGGAGAAGGAAGGCAAACTGTCCATTATGAAAAGGCAGTATTTTAGGCTGGCCCAGCTCCTTGTTGCATCCTCTTCATCAGCTCCTCATCCTGCATTGAGAGCTCTGTCAGTTTCTTGCCCATACGTTCATGGATGTCCAAATACTTGGAGACACAACGATCCAAGCACACAGACTCCCCCTTGGACAATTCAGCCTCTTTGTAGTGTGGAGGGACACATTTCCGGTGGCAGGCATTGGTCATTCTGGGGCAGAAGAAGAAGAAAGGAAAAGGGGATGAGAAAACAGCAGTCTTTTCACTATTCCGACTCTGGTATATGTTAATCTAGAACACAAGACCATATAGTTCTTACCTAAAGCCTCCATACTTCCAAGCCTACCAATGCCCTAATAGCAAGGATTGACAACTAATGATTTTCTAGACTTTGGAATCCAACTTCTGCCAGCCCTAGCCAGCATGCCACCATCAAGGATGGTAGTAATTGCAATCCAACATCATCTGGAGATACAATGTTCAGCACATCTACTATAATTTCCTGAAATTCCCTCCAAGATTCTATTTCTGACATATTAGTCCTAAACAAGGTATGAGAATCATATAGCCCTCCAGATGCTGTTGGATTGTAATTCCCAGCAAAACCAAAACATTTTTCATGGGTGGCTGAGAAAGTGAGGCCTTTGCTTTCTGATGGTTGAGTGCACACAGCCTGTAGAACCTCAAACTCATTGTGCACAGTTTTGTGTTGGAGAATCCCCATTATCTGTCACCTCTTGTTTAGGTAGTTATTAGCCCTGAGAGATTAACAAGATTTTGCTTTGTTTTTAAGACATAATATATGACAATCTATTCTTGAAATGCAGAACACTCAAATCCCAAACACTACTAAGCCTCTAATACCATACATATCTACGTAGGAGTGAACTCAACGGAATTTACTCCTGAGCTGGCCTGACTAGCAAGATCACACTACAGGTGGATTGAGCAGAGCAGATAATGACTGGAGGTCTTGAAGGTCTCTTTCATAGGGTTGCCATAAGGTGAAATCAACTTGACAGCAAAGAACTAAGACTGTACTGTTAACCTCTCTCAGTAACATCTGCTTTGGGATGAAAGCAGGTAACTAAAATGCAGCTTCTTCTCTACCCTGAACAATTCAAGTATTCCGAATAACTGCAGCAGGTTCAATTTTTTAGTCTCTGTAATCCTAATTATGTCCATTTCAACTATGACAACTTTCTTTTAAGTGTTCTTTTCCAATGAATCCCTAAGTCATCTATCTTTCTTTGTATACCAGAGAGTGGATAGTCCCAGGAAGAAAGACACAGATAGAGGGTTAGGGATTTATATGTTAGCGGGAACGAAAACCTGTAGACACCTTAGAGAATCCAGGACTTAAAACCTAGGTACTTTCAAGAGAGACAATTATTACCCCTGGTGCATTTAATAATGCAGACAACTAGACCTTCCAGATGACTAAATATACTTGAGGAATTTTGTGTGGCAGTCAAAAATGAAACCAGGGGAAAGTTTTAATATTAGACAAATGGCTTGCCGATATACAATTTGGGTCTCTAGCATGAGGAAGTGATCTTCAAACACCAGTTCCTGAAAATTTATAGAACAGGATTTGGCCTTCCCCATCTTCCAATTCAATGTTAGCCTTAAACAGAGAAAACAGGCACACAGAAGGCACTATATCTTCACAAATTAAACCATATTAACACGTAATTGTAGACTGAGTCTTCTCTATCCAAAATGCTTGGCTCCAGAAGTGTTTTGGATTTCTGAGTTTTTCAGATTTTTTAATATTTGCATATAGTATACATCATAAAATATCTTTTCGTGATATTGATATTGAGATAGGACCCATGTCTAAACATAAAATTCATATACACCTTATACACATAGTCTGGAAATAATTTTATACAATGCACCCTTGCAATCCGTGAGGGATCCGTTCCGGATCCTCCCCCCCCCCCCCCCCGGGCGGATAGTAAAAATGCAGGACTTTAAGTACCAATCTTTTCAATGGGTGCGCTCCCACTCTTGTTTGCCATGCGTGCACTTGCCCATTGCGAAAGTTCAAACTGCAGGTGGCAAGCTCGCACTTGGCGCCCTGTACATTATATTTTAAATAATTTTGTGCATGAAATAAAGTTTGTGTATGCAGAATAATCAGAAAGCAAAAATGTCACTATATAGCAAATCATGTGAACAAGTTTGGATTTTGAAGGATTTTGGATTTCAGAATTCCAGATAAGGGATACTCAACTTGTATCCTACTTCACTGGAGAAGATGTGGGGTTCTGAACTTCCTACTACATCTATGGTTTTCAGTGTCAAAATGTACATGATTTTGAGGAAATAAAGAAAACAGACAACACCAGAAACAAACAATTAGCTAAAGCAGTGACTTGGTTATATTGTTGGTGTTCCAGGATGGTAATGAAATAAACTCTTTGTTTTGTGAATTATGATGCTCTCTAACAGCAAATCGTCTTAAAATAGCCCGGTGTCAAAATTATAGCAAATATTAGAATAAAATATGGAAAACCTAAAGAACTGAAAACTGTATTGGAATAGGATTTGAGAACAGAACTATCAGAGAAACAATGGGATACAATTTGGATGACTCCACCCTATAAATTAATATCTGCTCAGGCTAAAGAAAACGTATAACAACATATAATATAATATACAATAGTATAATAATCCACAAATTGTCATTCTATCCACTCAAATTTCACAACATTAGGAACTGAATGTTATAATATTTGTATAAATTAAGAAATTAGTTTTTAAAAAATGAACAAAAACAAAATATAAAAAATAGCACACCAATGTGACCATTTACATGGACTATCCATGTGAATCTGAATGAACAGTGTTTGGACAACTGCTCTCCTAGAAAAAGCTAACCCATAAACACAGATATTTACATAGGTAAGAAGAACCAGAACATTTCTATTATATCTGGCACTCATTTATTTCCTCTTTTAATGAATAGTCAATCACACTGAAGCTTCCTGTTGCAAATGACTAGGTTCTGGAGAGAGACAAGTAATTAAGACTGATTGACTATATACAGTACTGATCTCATTAAATTAGCCATTTCATTTCAGTTATAATTGTTATGATTTATGAGTTCACTGTTCTGCATTCCAATTTTCATAAATAAAGTTTTAAAAAAGTTTCCCAGAAGAGTATGGCAACATGGAGCCAGCTGGGAGACAGTAAGCCTACTTTGGGGAGAGTTCAGAAAAAGCAAAGAGCCTGTGCAAGAAATACCAAACATAAGTTAGAATCTGGACACCAACATTCATTCCCCCACTAAAAAATGTTCACACAGTGCCAGTAATTAAACTGAGTTTTAAATCAGGTATGCCTCTGTATATCCATTGCTCATGTCCTCTAGTGTACTTTTCCTTGGCATCTGGCTGATCAGTGTGGACAGAATGCTGGACTAAGTAGGACTTTGGTTTTATCCAACATGGCTGTCTTAGGTCCTTATCTTTATTTAATATAAAGCTCTCACCAATAGATCACGACAGACTGAGAATCTCTTGATTCTCCTGTGCCATTTCTCAGTGCCATTTTATGTCTTGTCTATGGCCAAAACACATTGCAGAAATAATCCAGTTTGAGATCATTTTAACTACCATGGCTCAATGCTAGGAAATTCTGGGAACTATAGTCTTGTGAGACATTTAACCTTCTCTGACAGAAAGCTCTGGTGCCACAAGAAACTAGTTTCCAGGATTCCCTAGCACTGAGCCAGGGCAGTTAAAGCGGTCTCAAACTGGATTATTGATGCAGTGTGTTTTGGGCCTATCTGACAGACTATGATCCTACTAGACAATTTAAGAAAAGGCGAATCATTTCAGACTTCCTTAATTTAGTAAAGATTTATTTTTTTAAAAAAAATTAAACGTTTATAAAAGACTGAATTGACAAGGACACCTTTTGTCATCTCCCATAATACTCAATAATACTCCCATAATAGCTCAAGACTGCCTAAAGAAACCAATTGACAATAGGCCCAGAACAGACAAAAAGCATATATTTTACACAAAACATACGGAATTTCTGGAACAGTCTGACAGAAGATGGGATGACCAATAATCAGATAACCTTGGTAAAGAATTAAAGGGGAGGCAGACTCCATCCCCTATGTTTTAGGTATACTTCTTCACCATTAACTCTAACAATGGGACTAAATGCAGTTGTAGGTCAAAACCTTGTGAGAACCAAAGAATCCCAATCCCTCGTCTAAATATTTCCCTGACAGATAGCCACTGAAAATGTATCAGGCAATACAATTCAGCGGACCCTGCAAGTGTAGGGGCAAATATGCAAGCACAAACAACAGGGGAGGGCTTTAACTGTGTCTCAAACCTCCTATATTGATTGTAACACTAACCTCCATTTGTGGAGACTCCATTTCAAATTCCCCTCTTGATGCTCATTTCTTACACTCTTTCTTGGGTTTTGCGATCACCACAACCTTTTTAAGATTATTTCCACTATTTTCTGGGTGTAAGGTTATTGTTTTTTAGGCCTGTGATGTTAACTGGGCAGCAATCCAGATGATGCTGAATGACACGTCTCAGTAGTAATGTGGGGTTTCCAGAAAAAGCAGAACTGGAAAATGTTCTGCAATGTTATCCAATTATCTGATTATCCAATAATCAGATAACATTAGAGTGTTCTCAGTAATATCCACTGATTTAGCACATGGGTTTAATTGTTATACAGTATTCAAACACGTCCAAACCTTTATGTGGAAACTAGTTTACTAAAATATTTGTAAAAATGTCAAGAGAACAGCATGTACATTCCTTATACTTAACAAAAAAAAAATACTACACCTGGAAGAACTTTATTTTTTTAAGGATACATAACTAAAGAGAACTGTACCTGGTATATCAACAATTCAACTTTCTTTTGCTGAGGTATAACTGTACTTACAGCTTCAGAGCCTGAATCCTGTTTAAATCATGGAAACCCACTGGATAGCCTTGGGCAAGTCATACCTCCTTTCAACTTCAAAGGAAGGCAATGGCAAACCCCCACTAAATAATGATAATCAAGAAAACCTTATGATAGGGTTACCATAATTCAGAGTTGGCTTGACTTGCACATAACATCTAACTAGAGCTCACACCCAGTCTTCACACATGGCCATACTTACCTTTTAAATATAGTATAAAATCAAAAACCACAACAGAGCTTGTTAGTCTCACCTGGACTCAGTGTAACCCTGCCCTAATTTTTTTAAGGCAGTTTAAGTAATTTTATGTCCTGTACTAATATTATACTAGTGTTAAAGCGGTGCATTGTTTGGGGAAAATAACAATGATTTGAGGGAAAAGTTTAGGGAACTTTTAGCAAAGAAAAACATAGTCCACAGCATACCGTTCCCAACATTATATACCCACAAAAGGCTTAATTTCATAACACACAGCTTTCATTTTGGTAATTTCAATTATAAGTGTCACTAAAAACACCTTGTCCTTAGCCAATACCTGTTGTACATATCAGCCATCATCTCCACTTCCAGCTCAGCTGCCAACTGTTGAGCCCGCAGAGGATCCATTGCACTTTCAGAGATTTGTTCCTGATGCTGCCAAGTAAAAAAAGTTGTCAGAACACAGATTCTCTATCTACATACACACACAATTGCTAGTACACTGGTCCCCCGGGTTACGAAGGTAATCCGTTCCGGGATTACCTTTGTAACCCGGAAGTCGTTTGCAACCCGGGGGACCGTTTTCGCGGACAGACTGCACAGCCATTTAAAGGGGCCGCGCGGCTTTTTTTCTGCTTTTTTTCTTCGTATCCCGGGGGATCCTTCGGATCCCGGGGGATACAATGGCGGTCCCGCCGCCTTCGGATCCCGGGGTTTCGGATCCCGGGGATTCGTAAGGCGGGGGACCACTGTAGTAAGATTGCCATTTCTACATTCATACTGTAAAAATAATGCAGTTTGACACGACTTTTAACTGCCGTGGCTACAGAAAACTCGGATTTATAGTTTTGTGAGGCACCAGCACTGTCTGGCAAAGGTGGCTAAAGATCTTGTAAAACTACAAATTCCAGGAATGTATAGGATGGAGCTATAACACATATGTAAAACTGCATTATTTCTACAGTGTAGATGCACCCCTTAGAAGCTTGTACAGGTTTTTCAATGCCCGAGACTCTTTGGGCTGCAAAAAGCAAATAAAAGTGAGTCTGTGAACATCCCACTTCCCTTCTTCTCTAACAGATCTATATGGCCACTGCAAGAGACCCTGTCAAAGAATCATCTATCTAAAGGTGATAAACTGACCAGGACCCCATCCACATTACACTATTAAATGCTAAGTTCTCCTTTACAGCCATGACAACACCCCATGGAATCCAGAGATTTGCAGTTTAAGGGGTGGTACTTAGAATCGAAATAGTCAAAGAATCCCCATAATGTGGATCAAATATTAATCAAAATGGACACTGCAGTCAAGAAATAAGAAGAAGACTAGGAATAGGAAGGGCAGCGATGAGTGAACTAGACAAGATCCTAAAGTCCAAAGACATAACACTGAATACTAAATTTAGGATAGTCCAAGCCATTGTATTTGGTTTCAGGATTCTCCCCTCCCCGTGGATACCAAACTGTTGTTCAAGTCCTATTAAATACAGTGGATAGTAAAATGGTGTCCCTTATATAAAATAGCAAAATTAAGGTTCACTTTTGGGAACTTATGTATATTTTTTCATATTTTCAAGCCATGGATGCTTGAATCCACAGATAAAGAATCTGTTGATAAAGAGCGCTGACTATATTGTTGTTGTCATCGTTGTCATTATCATCACTTTATCCATCTGTGGGCTAACTGTTATTATTATATTAGTACATTATTTTAGTATTTTAGCATTTTATAGTCTTGTGTTTTATTACCCATATTAGATTAAATGTTTGATGTTGTGCCTTTTGGTGGCATTACAAATAAGCATATTATTATTATTATTATTATTATTAGTGATGTCTCACCCTTTGGTGGAAAGGATGTTATAAATAATAATAATAATAATAATTGTTGTTGTTGTTGTGTGTGATGTCCCACCCTTTAGTCGAAAGGCTGTTAATAACAAACATTAATATTATTATGTTTGATGTTCTGCCTTTCAGTGGAAAGGGCATTATAAATATTATTATTATTATTATGTTTGATGTTCTGCTTTTTGGTGGAAAGGGCATTATAAATAGTAAGAATTATTATTATTATTATTATCATCATCATCATGTTTGATGTTCTGCTTTTTGGTGGAAAGGTTGCAGAAACAAACATTATTATTATTATTATTATCCTTGGTGTCCTTTCTTTTGTTAGAAAGAGTGTTATATATAAACACTATTATTGTTGTCGTTTAATGTTCTGCCTTTGGGTGGCAAGGTTGTTATACATAAACACTATTATTATTGTTATTATTATGTTTGATGTCCCACCCTTCAGTGGAAAGAGTGTTATAAATAAACATCATCAATCATCATCATCATCATCATCATCATGATTTTATATTCTGCCTTTGGGTGGCAAGGTTGTTATACATTATTATTATTATCATTATTATGCTTGATGACCCACCCTTTGTTATAAACAATCATCATCATCATCATCATCATCATCATCATCTCCCCCCCTTCCCTCCGCAGAGTCCCTGCTCTGCCTCTCACTCACCTTCACAAACCGGAAGCACGAGGGAGAGCCGCTTCCGCCCTCAACCCTTTCGCTTCATGCCCTTCCTCGGTACCATAGAGTCCGACCGGAAGTCGTAGATAGTCTTCTTAAAGCAGCCCTCCCATTGGCTTGAGCTTTTTGGGCTGCCGTTCTAGTCTGGACTGAGTGAGACCAGGGTTCGAATCTATGACTTCCGCTCAAAGCCCACAGCAGTCACACTCTCTCAGCCTCAGAGGAAGGCAAAGGCAACCCTCCTCTGGAGAAACCCTGTGACAGGGTCGCCATGAGTCAGAAGCTACTTCCAAGGCACACAATAACAAAACAAAGGCAGTGGTTGGGCAGAACTGGAGGCTAACAGGACCCTGCCTTCATGATGATGATAATAATAATAATAATAATAATAATGATAACCTATAGAGAGGAGAAAAGCAGCAACATGAAGCCTCTGTTGACTTCCTTTTTTAAGATGGAAGGGGAGCACCTTTGAGACCAAGGCTGCATCCACACTACAGAAATAATAACACAGTTTGACACTGCTTTAACTGCCATGGCTCTATCCTACAGAGCTCTGGGATTTGTAGTTTCACAAGGCACCCACATTCAGCGGCAGAAATGGCTCAAGGCCTTGGTGAAACTACAAATCCCAGGATTCCATAGGATGGAGCTACAGCTGGCTTTAAAGCAGAGAGGTGGGGAACCATGCAGCATCATCTTCCAGATGTTGTTAGACTCCAGCTCCCAGCCATCCATCTCCCACTGGTGACACTGGCAAAGGTTGATGAAGACTGCATTATTATTATTATAAATAATAAATAAAATTTTATTTGTATTTCCCGCCTCTCCCTGCAGATTATCATTATCAAGCTTTATAAAGCGCTGTAAATTTACACAACGTTGTACATACAATCAATTGAAAGAGATAAACATGCCTATGGTGTACATTCCACGAAAATAATTAATACATGTTAATCTTAACATTCAAACAATAAAATATAGCAGACAACAGATTAAAATAACATTGGATAATCCCATCCCCCTCGTTCCCTGCTTTAAAGACATGAGAGTGTTTCTGCTGCTTTAATGCAGCGCCTTCATCTGTTTTGCTCCAAAGCTTTGCTTCAGTGCTGTTTCCTCAGCTGCCTCACAAAACTGCAAAGTTCAATGCCATGGCCAGATAAAGCATAACCCATAATGCCTTCCATGGGGACCCAATAACTTGGGACCAGAGCCCAGAGCTATTCGCTCTGTTTTGGGTGCCTTGTTGCTCATCTGAGGTGGGACTCGGTGCAGGAAATCTTCTCTGCTTTTTCTGAACTTGCAAGAAAGCAGGCTTTCAAGAGTACAGATTGTCTGCAAGATAACTTTGTGAGACGAGATGAACTCTGCATTCTGAGTTTACTGTAGGTCAAAGCTGCATGAAATTAGATTTGGTTTAATGGGGCTGATTAGCTTCTCCATTGAGAAACAGAAGCTCTGTCCACAACCCTGAAAAGGGCAGAGCTGGGAAAAGTTACTCCTTTGGCCTATAGTTTATTCATTCTAAAGTAGAGGGCATTGAGATCCATGTTGCTTGGGTCCAAAACACACTGCAGAAGTAATCCAGTTTGAGACAGCTGTAACTGCCCTGGGTTAGTGCTAGGGAATCCTGGGAATTGTAGATTATTGCGGCACCAGAGCTGTCTGACAGAGAAGGCTAAAAGTTTCACAAGTCCCCAGGATTCTCTAGCACTGAGCCAGTGCAGTTAAAGCAGTCTCAGACTGGATTAATTCTGCAGTGTGTTTTGGACCCTATTTTCCAAATTCCTCAGCCAACATGGCCACTGGGTGGTGGATTATGGCAGTCCCATCATCAAAAAACATTCCCAGCTCTAGGTAAAAGGGCAACCAGTGCCTTTAATGCATAACGTGATACATTAAACTTGATTGAATCTGTGGGTCGATAACACATTTGACTATTAAGGTTGTGTGGATTGAGCTGCCCTGTTCTTGTGTCTGACTGCTTTTGTGCATTCTGGGTACCTGGTGCAAAAAGTGATGCTGTATCAGGCAAAGCAGTTTGGGATAGAGCTGTTCAAACTGGAGTATGCATTTCATATGCACAAAGATTTCCAGTTAGTCTTTAGCATGTCCAGTTTATGGCTTTAGTGGGTGGAGATGGGGAAAATAATTTTTTGGCAGAGGTGCTGCCATAGCAGAGAAATACTGAGCTGGACACACAAATAAACTGACTAGTCAGAAGCATCCTGTTCTTCATGAGCTGTATAACAAGATTCGAAATAGATTGTTTCAGGCACAATTGGATAAATCCACAAATAAATTTATGCTGCACCAATATTGTTGAGAAAGTGCCATTGAGGACAATGGTTTCCTGTCCAACTATACATGTTCATTAACTCTGCATGCTACAGGGTGTGTCCCTCCCTTATCTGAAATGCTTGGGACAGGAAGTGTTTTGGATTTTGGATTTTTTTTGTTTTGGAAAAAATAAAATGCCACTCTTTGCATATACATGCATGATGATATATCTTGGGAGACAAGATCCAAGTCTAAACACAGAAGGACCCGGAACAATGGATGCAAGCTACAGGAAAAGAGATTCTATTTCAACATTAGGAGGAATTTCCTGACAGTAAGAGCTGTGGAACACACTCCCTCAGAGTGGGGTCAAGTCTCCTTCCTTGGAGGTCTTTAAGCAGAAGCTGGGTGGCCGTTTGTCGGGGATGCTTTGATGGAGAGTTCCTGCACGGCAGAATGGGGTTAGACTGGATGGCTTTTGTGGTCTCTTCCAACTCTGTGATTCTATTATTCTAAGTGTTTGAAAGATGCAGTAGGTTATATTAGTTCATGAAACCAGGTAGCGTGCAATGAGGCTGGAAATGGGGGCTGCAAAGATTTTGGTTAAACGGTGTAAAACAGGTGATTAAAGCTATTTTCATTGAGTATATTGATCTCCAAGTGATATATCGGTCCAGTTTTCATTTCAGCTTTCTGGAACCTGCCCGCTAGCAGATCAGTCAGAGATCTGAAGCTAAAGTAATGGATGGTATTTCTTCAGATAGTGTGCAGCTGTCTGAGTGGAGCTGACTGTTCGCTGCATGTTTATATTTAGAAGCCAAGAAAATGTTATTGTCTTACAGTGTCTCTTAATGGCCTTCCACATTTTTATATTAGGTAACTTGAGGCCAGCATTGTGTACTTTTGCTATGTAAAGAGCAAATAAAGCAACATCTGACATTTTTCTGCTTCTTATGATCCAATAAATGTCTGCTGATCTGTCTTCATAGAACGCTTAACCTAGATTTGTCTGGTTATTCTCCATTTTCTTTGGGGCAATGATCTGAGGAACCATGGAGAATGAATGGAAGAAGCCTTCCCTCGACCATGGCACAAGCTAGTTGATTGCTTTCTGTATTTTCTGTAATATTTTACCAGTGAGGTAATTGCTTAACATAAAGATTGGGGATCTCACCAGTGTGAGCAATCCATCCACTAGTGTAGATGGCAACCATTCCAAATCAATGTTTTATTCTTAGTTGTTGCTCCCAGTTCACCACCAGTCGCTGACCTCCTGGTGAAGAGCCTTTCCATAGATGGTAGATGGTAGACCTTGTCTCTTGGATGGTAGATATGACGTTTGTCTCTTGGATAGTAGATATGACATTTGCCACTAGAACCCTCCAAAAAGCTGCACCAGCCTTAGTAGAATCTACCAAAGATTGGGTTCTGCTGGCATAGACTACAAGAGCCCAGGGCTACTATCACACCACAATGAGGCAGAAGAGTAAAGACTTTGTGAAGGAGTATGGTGACAATGAGAAATCAGAGGAATGAATGAGAAATTAGTAGAGGGAGAGCCACAAGGCATCAGAAACGCCAGGAAGGAGGGCAAGAGAAATCTGCTTGGGGAGAAAGGAGTCAGGGCCTCCATGTTATCTTGTCACTTATGATTCTCCTTTGCCTGTACTGTCTCTTGGAGACACAGCATCAGTCATCTCATTTCTCATGCCTTGAGAAACTACTATATTATAGAAATTCCAAGGGGTGTGTATAAAAATTGGAAAATGTAGAGCTTAATGTTTGACTGAATCCTGCAGATTAGTCTCAACTAGAGTAAACCCACTGAATCAGAAGGTGAGTCAACACATAGGTAAATCTCACTGATTTGGTGGGTCTTATTTAATTGGGACTGAGAACCAGTATGGTTTAGTGGATTGAGTGTTGGACTACGACTCTGGAGACCAAGGTGCAATTTCCCACTCAGCCATGGAAAGCCCCTGGGTAACCTTGGATGAGTCACTCGCCTTTGGCTTCAGATATAAAGACTGGACTGTCTTGTGTTTGGGCCACAAACCATTTCTCCCTGTTGTCTACTTCTCCCTCTTTCCCTCAAGGCCTCAGTTCAGGGGGACAGGCAATTCCCTGTTTGAGCTCAAGGTGTCAGAGCTGTTTCAGAAATGAAATGGAAGGGGTACTTGCTCAATGAATTGAGTGGGTGTCATCTTGAAGAGGTTAATCCTTTGTTTTCATCAGGTTTTCACTCTCACTCCAGGAAGACATTTTAAAATAGGCCTACAAGGGGCAGAGGCCTTTGCAAACAATCCAGTCAAGGCATGGCTTTTTTTCCAGCAGAGATTTACGTTGCTTAAGTTCCCATAGCAATGTTTACAGGCAACATTCTGCCAGGCTGTGCATGATGGAAGAAAGAAAAAGAAAAGAAAAGAGGAGTAAAGGAAAGAAAGTATGTGGAGGCGGTAAACAATATAATATGTATGTTGTTTATTGCCAATTAAACAGTTTTTGAATCTCAGTGATTGAGAAGTCCTTTTCCCAAGGAATCATTATGGAGAGAGCAATGCTAGGATTATCAGGTTCTTAGTTCTTAACCTGGGTCAGGAGCCTTTGGGAGGGAGCTTATCAGTCAATGTTGGTCAAATATTTCTATTTGAATGCTAAGTACTGTGTATACTGAATATGCACCCTTAATTTAGGGGGGAAAGGTTGCAATCCCAATCATGCTTGGTAGACATGTAGTTCCTCCAAATTCAGGAGTACACTGAACCAACTTGTGGAGATTTAGAGCAGGAGGTCTTTAAGCTTTGACTTCAGAAGCTTTTTCCAATACCAATAATATTGCTTCCAATGCCCCCATATGTACCAGTCATCAGGAGTTATCAAACGGGAGGAATTTCTCCCAATTTTGAATTGAGGCAATTTGAATTCACATAAATGCGCTAGTTTAGCAAATTTACGTGAAATCTAATTGCATTCGGAATACATTCAGAATGACTTCCCATTTCCTGAAAATGACCCCCCCCCCATTGCCCGAAATAGCGTGAGATACTCTTATACACATTAACATAAAACCTATGATTGCGTTTGGAATGACTTCCCTTTTGCCCAAAATTGCATGAGATACACTCATACGCAATTACGTGAAACCCCATGATTGTGTTCGGATTGCTATTGTATTATACCCCCAGATTCCGTCATATGATAAACTCCATAGAATCATAGAATCATAGAGTTGGAAGAGACCATAAGGACCATCCAGTCCTACCCCCTGCCATGCAGGAACTCTCAAATCAAAGCATACCCAACAGATGGCCATTCAGCCTCTGCTTAAAAACCTCCAAGGACGGCGACTCCACCACTCTCTGAGGGAGTGTGTTCCACTGTTGAACAGCCCTTCACTGTCAGGAAGTTCCTCCTAATGTTGAGGTGGAATCTCTTTTCCTGCATCCATTGTTCCAGCTCCTGCTCTCTGGAGCAGCAGAAAACAAGCTTGCTCCTTCCTCGATATCACATCCCTTCAAGTATTTAAACAGGGCTATCATATCGCTTCTTAACCTTCTCTTCTCCAGACTAAACATCCCCAGCTCCCTATGGCATTTCTCATAGGGCATGGTTTCCAGACCCTTCACCATCTTAGTTGCCCTCCTTTGGACACGCTCCAGTTTCTCCACATCCTTTTTGAATTGTGGTGCCCAGAACTGGACACAGTAATCCAGGTGGGGCCTGACCAAAGCAGAATAGAGTGGCATTATTGCTTCCCTTGATCTAGACACTATACTTCTATTGATGCAGCCTAAAATAGCATTGGCCTTTTTAGCTGCTGCATCGCACTGTTGACTCATGTTCAACTTGTGGTCTACGTGGACTCCTAGATCAATTTCACATGTAGTTTCATTCAGCCAGGTGTCCCCCATCCTATATCTGTGCATTTCAGTTTTTTGCCCTAAGTGCAGTACCTTCCATTTCCCCGTGTTGAATTTCATTTTGTTAGTTTTAGCCCAGTTTTCTAGTCTATTCAGGTTATTCTGAATTTTGATTCTGTCTTCTGGGGTATTGGCTACTCCTCCTAATTTGGTGTCATCTGCAAATTTGATAAGTATGCTCCCAATTCTGTCATCCAAGTCATTAATAAAGATGTTGAATAGGACTGGGCCCAGGACAGAACCCTGTGGCACCCCACTGGTCACTTCTCTCCAGGATGAAAAGGAGCCATTGTTGAGCACCCTTTGAGTTCAGTCAGTGAACTAATTACAAATCCATGTAACAGTTACTTTGTCCAGCCCACATTTTACCAGCTTGTTTGCAAGAATGTCATGCCGAACCTTGTCAATGGCCTTACTGAAATCAAGTTATACTATATCCACAGCATTCCCTTCATCTACTAAGCTGGTAATTTTATCAAAAAAAAGAAATCAGTTTTGTCTGGCACGACGTGTTTCTCCGACACCCATGTTGACTTGTTGTGATTATGGCATTACCTTCTAAATGTTCACAGACTCTCCATTTAATGATCTGCTCCAGAATCTTTCCTGGAATTGATGTCAGGCTAACTGGATGATAATTGTTTGAATCCTCTTTTTTCCCCTATTTGAAGATGGGGACAATGTTTGCTCTCCTCCAGTCAGCTGGTACTTCTCCTGTCTCCAGGGGTTCCCAAAGATTATTGCCAATGGTTACATTTGCCAGTTCTTTTAATACCCTTGGATGTATTTCATCTGGTCCTAGAGGCTTATATTCATTTAGATTAACAAGGTATTCTTGTAATATCTTCTTAACTTATTCTGTGCTGAAATTCCCCTATTCTGTCCTCTGCTCCATTATCCTCAGGTTGAGCAGCTTTTCCCTTTTCTGAGAAGACTGAAGCAAAGAAGTTGTTGAGTAATTTTGCCTTTTCTCTGTCCCCTGTGAGCATTTTGCCATCTTCTCCACACAGTGGCCCTATCATTTCCTTCTTCCTTTTGCTGCGGACATACCCAAAAAAGTCTCTTTTGTTCTTGAGGCATTATTTAACTACTGCTAGACTCAGCATTTATGCAAGCTATAAGCCAAAGGTGAATAAAATACCACCGCCACCGCCACCACCACTTCTCACTAACTTGAACTTATTGCCTAAATCCCAGTGGGGCAACAATACAAGTGGGGCTTGATGAAGCTATTACTTCAGCCTTCCTTACTGCTCTGCTATACCCCACCACCAGTCTACTTCTGTAAAATGCTTTGCCTTCCAAACAAGAGAGAGATTCATAGGCACTTCCTGGCAACTTTTTTTTTGGGGGGGGGGGGGGGGGGGAGCTGCGCTAGCTTGCTTCTGTAGAAAAAGAAGGGATTTTGTGCTCCATTTAAGACATTCATTTATTTCAGCATAAGCCTTCAAGTTAACCTTGCATTTGAAGAAGTGGATTGGACTCCACAAAAGCTTATGATGAAATAAACTGACTAATCTTGAAGAGGACTCCTATTGTTTATAGGCTCTTACTGTAGGATTATGAGAACAAATAAAAGAAGCATATGTGAGCAATGCTAAATTAACACTGCATCTGGCAAAGAATGTCCTTTTCACAAAGGTTTTTTACAGCCACCCACCCACCCTCCTGTCTTTTTCTCCTTATTCTCTAACTGCAATGTTTTTAGCAACATCAGCAGACGATGGAAGGTGAAGGAGGGGTGATAAAACACAAACTGTTGGCACTGCATTGCAGCAGTGTGTCTGCAGTTAGTAATGCAGTAAAGTTTGGATGAGGAAACAAAGAGATTCTACTCTTGACAATCCTACTGTAGCCATGTGTGCCTGCCTACAAAGTCCAGTCAAACAGCAGCTGCTTCCAAAGTCCCTTAGTGAGCATACTTGAATAGAGACAAAAGAAGAAAGCAGATAAGCCTGTCTCACCAGCTCACATCAAAATATCAAAAAATCATAGATCTTAAGTTTTGGCCCCCAAAATGGAAACCATAAAATGTGGAGGTGAGTGAGATAAATCATCCCTGGGTGCATTTTGGAAGAAGCTTTCAAGTGGTTTCAATAAACTTAGAGAAATACTGGGGGTGATCCCATGGTCAAGAATACTAAAAGAGAAGGGAGTTCAAAATGGATGGGAATTCCTCAAAAGGGAGATACTAAAGGGACAATTTCAGACAGTTCCAATGAGGAATAAAAATGGGAGATGTCTCAAGAAACCAGGATGGATGACTAATGAACTTACAACTGAGCTAAGTTTTAAACGTAACATGTATAAAAAATTGAAAAATGGGGAAATCACCAAAGAGGAATTCAAACAAATAGCCAGCACATGTAGGGATAAAGTCAGAAAAGCTAAAGCGCAAAATGAACTCAGGCTTGCTAGAGAGGTTAAGAACAATAAAAAGAGCTTTTTTGGATATGTCCGCAGCAAAAGGAAAAAGAAGGAAATGGTAGGGGCATTGTGTGGTGAAGATGGCAAAATGCTAACAAGGGACAGAGAAAAGGCAGAATTACTCAACACCTTCTTTGCTTCAGTCTTCTCAGAAAAGCCAGAGGGTGCCCATCGTAAGGATAATGGGGCAGAGAACAGAATAGGGGAATTTCAGCACAGAATAAGTAAAGAGATAGTACAGGAATACCTGGTTAACCTAAATGAATACAAGTCTCCAGGACCAGATGAAATACATCCAATGGTATTAAAAGAACTGGCAAATGTAATATCGGAACTACGGGCAATAATATTTGAGAACTCCTGGAGAACAGGAGAAGTCCCAGCAGACTGGAGGAGGGCAAACGTTGTGCCCATCTTCAAAAAGGGGGAAAAAGAGGATCCCAACAATTATCGTCCAGTTAGTCTGACATCAATACCAGAAAAGATTCTGGAGCAGATCATTAAACAGACAGTCTGTGAATATCTAGAAGATAATTCCATAATCACAAAAAGCCAACATGGGTTTCAGAGAAACAAATCATGCCAGACAAATCTGATCTCCTTTTTTTTATATAAAATTACCAGCTTAGTAGATGAAGGGAATGCTGTGGATATAGTATATCTTGACTTCAGTAAGGCCTTTGACAAGGTTCCCCATGACATTCTTTCAAACAAGCTTGTAAAATGTGGACTAGACAAGGCAACTGTTAAATGGATTTGTAATTGGTTGACTGGCCGCACCCAAAGGGTGTTCAACAATGGTTCCTTTTCATCCTGGAGAGAAGTGACCAGTGGGGTGCCACAGGGTTCTGTACTGGGCCCAGTGCTATTCAATATCTTTATTAATGACTTAGATGACAGTATTGAGAGCCTAGTTATCAAATTTGCAGATGACACCAAATTAGGAGGAGTAGCTAATACCCCAGAGGACAGGATCAAAATTCAGAATAACCTGAATAGACTAGAAAACTGGGCCAAAGCTAACAAAATGAAATTCAACACAGAGAAATTTCTCCCTTAGGGAGGAAAACTGAAATGCACAGATATAGGATGGGGGACAGCTGGGTGAATGAGACCACATGTGAAAGGGATCTAGGCGTCCACATAGACCACAAGTTGAACATGAGTCAACAGTGCGATGCAGCAGCTAAAAAGGCCAATGCAATTTTAGGCTGCATCAATAGAAGTATAGTGTCTAGATCAAGAGAAGTAATAGTGCCATTCTATTCTGCTTAGATCAGGCCCCACCTGGAATACTGTGTCCAGTTCTGGGCACCACAATTCAAAAAGGATGTGGAGAAACTGGATTGGGCCCAAAGGAAGGCGACTAAAATGGTGAAGGGTCTGGAAACCATGCCTTATGAGGAACGACTTAGGGAGCTGGGAATGTTTAGCCTGGAGAAGAGAAGGTTAAGAAGTGATATGATAGCCCTGTTTAAATACTTGAAGGAATGTGATATCGAGGAAGGAGCAAGCTTGTTTTCTGCTGCTCCAGAGAGCAGGAGCTGGAACAATGGATGCAGGAAAAGAGATTCCACCTCAACATTAGGAGAAACTTCCTGACAGTAAGGGCTTTTGACAGTGGAACACAATCCCTCGGAGAGTGGTGGAGTCGCCGTCCTTGGAGGTTTTTAAGCAGAGGCTGGATGGCCATCTGTTGGGTATGCTTTGATTGGGAGTTCCTGCATGGCAGGGGGTAGGACTGGATGGCCTTTATGGTCTCTTCCAACTCTATGATTCTATGATTCTATGGTCCCTAGAAGGTTCAAAATGTTTTCATTTACATATACATGGCTTATCTGAACTGGTTGTTTCATTGACCATGTGCATATTGCTCATTTTGGTTTAAAAGTTTACTCAAATATATTGAACTGCTCTTCATTTTATGGTGCATTGAAATGGTCACAAGGTTTATTGAATAAAGAATTCTTTGACTTTGACTTTTTGTGGTGCACGAATCTGTCTCTATTCTTTCCATCATATTTCTGGCTCTTGTTCCAAATTTTATTTTAAAGTAGTAATGCTCAGGAACACATTATTTTATTATTGTATTATTGTGTACCTTCAAGAAATTTCTGACTTATGGCAAATTTAACACTGGATTTTCTTGGCAGAATTTGTTCAGAGGGGTTTTCCCTTGCCTTCCTCTGAGGCTGAGAGCATGTGACTTGCCCAAGGTCACCCACTGGGTTTCCACGGTCCATGGTCTCCCAGTGTCCTAGGGCAACACTCAAACCACTACCCCACACTGACTCTCACTTAACCTTTATAGCTATCTAGAAAATAGAGAAGATTGGTTTCCAGCCTGTGAGGCAACTCCTACACTACCAACAATGTTCCAAACTACCCCTGTTCCAAGATGTAGAAGGACAAATGCTAAGCTGAGAACTTTATTTATTCATTTTGATATTTCCAATCCCCCCTTTTTTTCAGCAGCTTACATTAAGTAACAAGACAGATGCAAACAGCAGTCCTCATAGCAGATGAACTGCTACTTTTCATATTCTTGTGTTGTTCCCTATGTTCTTAGTGTAGATATAAGGATTTTTAAAAAAAATATCATGTTTTGGACTATCCGCTCCCCCAGTCCCTTGCAATTAGGCGTGCCAGCTGGAGTTTATAGGAGTTGAAGGCCAAAACATTTGGAAAACCAAATATTTCCCACACCATTTGAAGTCGCTGTTTCTCCCTGAGGCTATTCTGTCAAGCTTTATTGTTTTTTATGTTTAAACGGCTCCTGAATTCCTGTGGCCAATTTCCCCTATACATCCTTTGGTTTATCAGAAACAAAAGTCCAGTGGAAACCATCAATATTGCTAATAACTCCAGGGGCCCTTTCACACTACACTGTTATAGTTGACCACCATGGGTCCATCCTGAGCATCCTGGGTTTTGTAGTTCAAAGAGACATTAAATGCTCTTCCCTCCACTGCCTGTCCCAGGATTTCATAGGCTGAAACCATGGCAGTTAAAGTGGAATCAAAGCACTACAATTGTGTTGAATGTGGAAGGACCCCAGGACATTTACAATCTATTGAATGAATCCATCTGATCATATAATTCTCCCACACCACTGACCAGAGAAGAAAGCAATCCATAAGATATTATGCAAATAGATCTTGTAGCACCTTTGAGGCTAACTGAAAGAAAGAAGCTGGTAGAATGAGCTTTCATAGACTTGAGGCTACTTTGAAAAATGCATCTGAGGAAGTAGGCTAAAGTTTACAAAAGCTCATGCTACCAGCTTCTGTCTTTCAGCTAGTGTCAAAGGTGCTACATGATCTCTCTGCATACTGAGTTTCCAGACTAACATGGCTAGGTCTTTGAATTCTATCATCATAAGATATTATGTCTCTTGTGGACAGCTCATTAGACATCACACCCACTATCTAGGAAATGTATATTTTTCTATCGAATGCCTTCAAGATAGACCAGAGCTTCTGTAATGCTCTGTTGAATATGATCTCTCTCTCATTCTCCCTGCCGACCCCATCCCTGCCCACCCCCCACTCCACACTCCCTCTTTCTCCCTCCACTTTGTCCTGGCTCCATCTGCTCCTTCAGAGAAGTAGGAGCTGTGATTGAAAGAGGCACCTGCTGACCTCCTGGTAAAAATAGGAGCATCTAGTTACTCATCACAGTAGGGAGGGTGGGTGTATCAACAGAGTAGTAAACAATGAAAGAAGTGCTGAAAGCCCAGTGGAAGTTGGAAAGAGAGGCTCTGAAGGGGCCAGCAGAAGGACGCCCAGGAAGAAGAGAATCATCTGGTCTCAGGGAAAACCAGCCATTTGGTAGGTGGTAACTCTTTTTCCAGTCCCCTTCTTTTCCCCATAGCTGGGAGGGAGGCTTAAGAAATAATGGTTTCCATATATATGTCTAGATAGGTGCTTATTCTTCAGATGATGGGTGACAGTGACTCTGTTCTGAGCCACATTCAGTTTTCAGGCGGTTCAGATCTGACATTTGGACACCAGGAAGAGAAGAGATAGGAGGGAAGTTCTCACTGTCAGTGTAGGCAAAGGACCCCCTAGGAAACCCAGGAGTGGCAACAGAATTGCTAGATATGTGTCTGGCTTGTGGGGAATGACATTTATGAAATTGTGTGGGCCTGTCTAGGGTCTCTTCAACTGAGGCCCTTCTTAGGGAGCTTTCACCAACTGAGATGCAGCATGTGACTACAAGGGACAAGGCTTCTTCTTGGTGGCTCCTTGGCAGGAATGTGTGCTACCCTGCATCACATGAATTTACCATTTTTCTTTACTTTTTCTCTGCTGATCTTTTAATGCTGCTTTGCACTTGTTTTAGGTCTGCTGATCACTTTTATGATCCCCTCAAACTGCAGTGTTTTTATTATTTTGCTTTAGACTAGTTTTGTTTTTGTTTCATCACTGATTTTTATTCTTCCTCACCCCATAAACTAATCTAGGAATGTATTGAAGGGAATCCCTAAAATAACTGAATTGAAATAAAGCAGTTGCATCCTTTTTGGTATCTTTAACCAACAGTTCAGTTTACTGTGATAGACAGAAATTCAGCAAGTAAATTTTTTTCTGGCAGAGATGTAGGAATGTGAAACGCTGGATCTGCTTAGCCTCCAGCCAGTTGTGGCAGGGCTAAAGCAGCAGATGTGTTAGATTATAAATCCCAATCCCATCATTGCCAGCCAGCATTGCCATTGGCATTCCAACATATCTGATAGGCACAGCACCGGGGAAAGATGGTGGGTTAAAAGCAAAGAAGGGTCAATGCCCATTTGAAAATGATGGCAATTCTTGGGGACCTATTTAAGGAAAGAGAAACAGCAAGACTTTGGTATTGGGGCTCTCAAGAAACGAATTTTGGTGGCTGGGTCTAGTGTAACATTAAACAAATTAGCCACCCAGAACCTTAAACCGTTGCTAGATTTAAAATGCATGCAAATATCACCCAAGATGCCAAGGAAATCTTTTTATCCTGATGATTTTTAAGTTCTGAAAAGTAAAGTATGTGAAGAAAATGCAATATTGTGCATACCTACACAGAAATTAATCCAGCTACATTTAAGTGTGTGTAGTGGTGGTAGCCAACGATCTGCCTAAGGCCACAGATTTATCTGATGGAGCAAGGAACTGAAATTAAATGGCATTAAGTGAATTTCAGTTCAGAGAACAGGACAGTTGTCTTGTGCCACTCCTTCTTGATCTACAGGACAACGTATTTCAAGAACCCCTTTCAAAGCCTTGGCATACACACAAACATGCATCCGCCACCAATATAGCTCCTTGCCCAAGATGGTCCATCATTTCCCATGGTTCCTCACTATTGTGTTGGCTGTGCTGGTCAGGGCTGATGGA
This sequence comes from Urosaurus nigricauda, assembly GCA_034509955.1. NCBI lineage: Eukaryota > Metazoa > Chordata > Lepidosauria > Squamata > Phrynosomatidae > Urosaurus > Urosaurus nigricauda. Next base: position 123,190,009 of record JAOEGL010000001.1, on the reverse strand, counting down.
AATTACACTCCAACCACATCTGGAAGGCCACATGACTCCCACCCCTGCCCTGTGGACACAGGGGTGAGAGATACAGAGGAACTGAACATACCTCATCTCTGGCTGAAAGAGGCCAAAACCTGAGAGTTTTCTTTCTTTTAAAAATATGATTGGTTGTCAAAGCCCATTTGCTCTGCCACCATCTGAGCAGTGGGAAATTCACAGCAGCCTGCAAATTAACAGTTTAATTTGAAGGAAACAACACTGGGCTTTTATGGGGTCTCTGTGAAAAGATGTGTTTGTCTGCAGATTTTATAGAACAGGAGGACAGGAACCAGCAAAAGGGAGGCAGGTTTCTGCACTCACCAATGTTAGAACTTAACATAATCGCTAGCAACAGTTCACACAAAGGCAAACAGCCCTATCTATGTTTAATTTCTAGGAATACTTTCCCATTTTATGTGGGGAGGTCTTTCATTCAGGCTTGAAAGATTACTTTCTTTCTTCAAGGAACTGGTCATTATTTATTTCCACCTACTCAAGTTGCTCCCACCCATCAGAGGATTCTGGGGGCTACAGAAGAAGGCAGTGTTTGTACAGTAACCACAGCAAATCTACCCTGGCATTTAACAAGGGCTACAGGTCACTGTGCAAAGATGCTGCAAAACACCCTCCTCGTCTGAGTGGATTCCTGTAGCAAAGGTATGCCAAGCAGTTTTAGTCAGAAGTAGGATGCTACACAGCAATAACATTTAGAACACATTCTACCGAATGCAGTATGTGCCAGTAGGCAAGGAGGAGAAACCTGTGGCCTTCTAAAGGTTAGTGAACTCAGTCTTAGCCACCATGGCTTATTTTTAAGATGACAGGTTTTGTAGTTGTACAACATCTGGATGAAAGGCACAGCTTCCCTGCCCCTGTTGTAAGAAATCCAAAGCTGGAGCAGCAAGCAGGGTGTGAGGCTGAGACTGAAGGGAAAGAGAAAAGGATGGGGACATGATGGAAAGGCTGGACAAGTGTTGATGGTTGGAAGAGCACAAGGGAGGCATGTTCTTCCTTGTGAGTAATTCTTGAGATGTGTTTGTGTGTTTTAACTTCAGACAGATTTCTCATGTCCATTTACCTAACAAACTATTTTTAGTCATCTCTCTGAGCCTTTTTCTTCTAGCTTTCATTTTCTATAGAAGAGCTCTTCTATGAAAGTGACAGAATGATCCATCTCCATAGAGGATGGAATGCCAAAGCCCTAAAAGGCTGATAAGAGGCTGTATAGTATTCCTCACTGAAAGAGCAGCACAATCCTATGCTTTACATGTCAACAGACATGAGCTCCATTGAACTCGATGAAACTTAATGACAAGTGAAAGGATATAGGATTTCAGTCTTATGAAAAATGGTGAGTGCTGGGTACCAGCTTAACAGAGCCACTCATTGCTCAAACTTCCTGGGCATCCTGACCTCTCAAACTGTATTTGCAAATGTCAAGGGGGTATTTTTAGCAGGTGGCATGGTAGTTCACCTGCCTCTGCTCTCTGTAATTGCCTGTTGCACGTTTCATGCTACAGTCACTGACTGTTGCTGGCATTTGTCTCCAAGTTTTATTTCAAGATGATTTACTAAGTGACAAGAAAATAGGGGACAAGGACTTACATTGGCACACACACATGCTTACACACCTGTCTTAAACGATCTCTGATCTGTTCCTAGTAAGTTGCTACTTTAAAGTTTGGAGACAAGGCCAGATTTACCATTAGGCAGAGCATGGCCAACTACCTCAGGTTGCTAATTTGGGATGTAATGAAAGAACAGCAACTTTGTTAGTAATTTAAATGGAGAAGAAAAGGAGGAGAAGGAGGAGAGTTACTTGTAGGGTTTGCTGCCTCAGGTGCCAAAGAAACTTGACTGGTCTTGATGGGAGGGCATTTGTTCGTTCACATCCCTAAAAGGAAAATGTATTGGCCTTGATATATGGCTGATGGAGGTGCTCTTGAAGATCCATGTGGCCCTGCCTTTACTCCAATAATGAGTTTTTGAAATGCTTCTGTTGCTGGACTATAGCTCCCAGAATCCACCAACTAGCATGGCTAATGGAAACATTCACAGACATACAGTACCTAAAAAAAGAAAAAGACTGGATTAAAGCACATACTGCACAAACTCTGCACTGAACTAGCTGTTTATTTTGCAGAAGGACATGCAGGAACACAGACACACAATTGCAGACCATCTTCCCTTAGAAATTCTGAAGTGAAAAGAGATCATTCAGCTCCCTTTCTGAAATGCCCACCAATTTAAAATGATCTCCCATCTGAAAATCTTGTTCTCCCATCTTAAGATGAATGTATGGTCACACAATTGATGAGTGGCAAAAAATCCCCAAGTTGCATCAGTATGATGAAGAGAACAGCAGCAAACTGTCGTTCTCTCCTCCACCCCTTTCTGCATTGAGTTTGATTACCTTCTGAGATAATTTCCATTGCTGTTCCCCATTTTGTCTGGAATCTTACTGTGTAGTTTACTTTTAAAATATAGATCTTACAAATATTTATAGTGCATAGTTAGTAGAATGCATTCATGTCACCTTTCCTGCCTCTGAACAGAGTTGTGAATCACACAGAAGACATATTTGTTTTCCAAAGGTGTATGGGCTGGTTCACCCAGGCTATCCCTACTTTTAGGTAGAGTGAGGCAAACACCTCAGACAACAGATGCTGTGGGGCAACAACAACAGTCCTTTGGCTTTTCCTCCTGAGCCTGTTTCAACCATGTTGCTGAGGTGGGCCAAATTATTTGTTATATTCCTCTGAACTGGCCAGCCAAACTCACCTGGGGTAAAGATTGCCATTCAGTTCCTAGTATTTAACTGATAGTCCAGCCAGCTTTTGGGGCCTGCCCCAGAGTCTGTCTCTCCATCTATCTACCTACTGATTCACACATCCATCTATGCAAAAACTACAATTTACCACAGTTGGTAGAAATAAATAGAAGTTTTTAGTACTCAAAGGGGTCATTCCCATTTGCAGTTTAATTCGAATCCTGATTCCCTCTCACTGCATTTTGGAATTCAATTCCAAAGGGTCTCTTATTCCCACTATGAAAGTGGAGTTTTTTCTTACTCCAGTGAAATCACTTCTTATTGTGGCACAGTTGTCATTCCTACTAGTTGCCCCACTTCAAAATACATGTCAATCATTAGTGACATAAGCAGCCTGCAGCCTGGACTTAGAAGCCTGTGCGGGTGTGTGTGTGTGTGTGTGTGTGTGTGAAATGGAAGGCATGTCCTGGAGAAGGAGGACCACAGGCGGAGGTGGCTTTCCCTTGCCATCCCTGCCTCCCTTCCTTCAGGTTATTGCTGTACCCCTCTCCCAGGACTCTTTCAAACGGGAGGAATTTCTCCCAATTCTGAATGAAGCCAATGTGGATTCATGTAAATTCGCTTGTTTAGCGAATTTACCTGAACCCCTGCTCCGTTCGGAAGGCATTCAGAATTACTTCCCATTACCTGAAAATAACCCCCCCTTGCCCGAAATCGCATGAGAAGCTTAAATTCGCAATAATGTTAAACCCATGATTGCATTTGGAGTGACTTCCCTTTTGCCCGAATTTGCGTGAGAGAATTAATTCGCAATAACGTGAAACCCCAGGATTGCGTTTGGATTGCCCTTGGATTATACTTCCAATTTCCCACGTCTGAAAGAGTCCCCTGGGTGCTTGTCCATGGAGGCACTGGGGCTGCACAAGGAGGACCAGGAGGAGAGGAAGGCAAGGGACAGAGGGACAGTGAAGAAGAAGTGGAGGAGGACAGGAAGGCAAGGAAAGGTGAGGGTTCTGAGCAAAAGGAAGAGGAGGAGGAAGATGAGAGGAAGGCAAGGCAAATGGTGCGACCTTTGTATTTAAAAAAAAAAATAAATAAATTGAATGCAGAATCCATAGAATGGTTTAGCAATTCCTTGCCTTGCAAGTAATTGCAAAATCAATCAATATATTGATTTTAAAAAAAAAAAAAAAAGCAAAAAGGCAGCATGGGGTGTGTATGTATGACATCTCCCACCCCTCTGCCATTCGTCCCTCCCCCTCCAGAATGATACGATTCCAAAACAAACAAACAGCTTCATTTATATACCGCTTCATACTGTCTAAGCAGTGTCTAAGCGGTTTACAACTATAAGCTACTTGCCCCCAACAATCTGGGTACTCATTTTAGTGACCTCGGAAGGATGCAAGCCTGAGTCGAGCTTCAGCCCTTTTGCTGGTCTTGAACTCACCACCTTATGGTTTATGAGTAAGTGGCTGCAATACACGCATTTAACCACTGCGCCACCAGGGCTCCAGTCTGTAGTTCCCATGTGTTGAACACTCTTTGGAATCGATTCGCTTCAAAAGAAGCACTTTGAAAGTAGTCTCAGCAAAAAAATCTTTTTTTCCCCTCCATTTGCCTCACTTCATCGCGATTGCAAACTATCACACCAGGAGCAGAACTGATTTCAAATGGGAATGAGGATCATATAAGTTGATTGGCAATTCGAGTTTTTTCATAGTGGGAATAAGTTTTCATGCTTTATTCCTTGCACTGTTTATTTCCAGAACCGGAGCTGTAAGAAGCCACCTGCTTTATATTCCACTGGCTGAATAGAGGAACGTAGCGTTATGGAAGTTGAAGAGACCCAGGAGATCAATGGACTGGAGCAGAAGGAAGAGACAGGAGAAGTTCACATCATATCTGACGAAAAGAGTGACTCAGGAAAAGCAGAGGTTGCTGAGAATGAAGATTCTGGAGAGAATATGGGAGGGAAAGCCCAGGCCACTGGTGGGAAGGAAGCTGTTGGGGAAAATGCGACAAGGAAAGGAGAATCTGCTGGGACGAGTGAGGCAGAGAAAACAGAGGATGCTGTGAAAGAAGGTGCTGGAGAGAATCAAGCAGAAAAAGAAAAGAATTCTGGGAAAGAGGCAAACAAGGACAATGAGATCACCCAAAAGGCTTTGGGGAATGAGGAGGCAGAGGAATTTGAGACCAGAGAAAAAGTGAAAGAAGTCAGGGAAGGCGACCAAGCACAGGCTGAAGAGAGAGTGATCCAGGGGGAATCTGGAACAGAGCCCAAGGAAGAAGCTCATGCTTCTGGCACAGCAGAAGAACCCCAGGAAAGGAATGGAGAAAAAGCTGATGCTGTGGAGAAAAATAGCAGCGGTTCCAGCAGAGAGGTGAGAACAGAGTGTGCTTCAGGTTGTGGCTCTCCACTTCTTTGCTGGACTGTTCTCTTCCAACTCCATGATTCTATGATTCTCTTAACACGTCCTTTCAAGCACACATTGAATACAATTTCCCATTCCCCATCACACATATTTTAGACTCATCCAGTTTCAATAACCCTTTCTGGATCTATGGACAGAGAGGTAAAACATGGCCACCTACATCCCATTCATGTGCAGCTCATCCCACTGACAGAATTAGTAAGTGCATGGTTATCTTATATGACAGTTTCTTTCACATTCAGATTAAGAACCATAGAGTGGTTGGTATATTTCTTGATCTGTTGAGCATATTTGCCTTTATGGTGTTTTTACATTAATATTTGTCTTTTAGACCACTGCTGGAATTGTGTTTCAGAATGAGTAAGTAAGTAACTTCTGGCCCAGCTTCACCACACCTGACAGAAACATAATTAACCTGTGCTCCTATCACCGGCAGAAGGGACCTCCTAATCCTCATGCACCTGATGCCCAGCAAAGTAGGTTGGGAGCAAGTTATGATCATGACAATTACTGTCAAAATTGTGACTTAGTAGCAATCATGAATATGAAACAGTTACAGAGCAATAAAATCTAAGTAACTGTTCCATATTCATATGGAGTCAGCCCTCCATATCCACAGATTCTTTATCAATGGATTCAGCCATCCACAGTTTGAAAATATTTTATATAAGGGATGCCATTTTTTTTCTATGGGAAAAGAAATGCATCAAAAGATGGCTCAATTTTATTGGGAACAAAATTAAGGAATGGGTGGGTTAAAAATATTGCCAATCTATTAGGCAAACAGGGATCCTAGGATCAGTGTGCAGAGCCCGGATGTAAGATAAAATAATACTCAAACCAGTCAGTAAAAAAGCGGATGTTGTCAATATGTACTAGGCTAAGAAACTATAAATCCCAACCAATAGGCAAAATGAAGGGAGATGTTGGACATACAAGATACAGATAAGGTAAAGTGTTTAACAAAGATACAAATGGGAGGGATAACAGTACAAGCCCATTACAAATAAAAAATAGGTAAAAATGACCAAACATGTTTCGACACTAGGTCTTCTTCAGTGCTCAAGAGATGCTGTTGTAACAGCATAGAAGGAATAACAATATGTGTGGGCACATCCAGTGAAGGTAAGTAGTTAGTTGTTCAAATATAGACTGTAACCTGGATGTACCACAGCAGAATAAGGCTTTTAACCCACCCATTCCTTTATTTTGTTCCCAATAAAATTGAGCTATCTTTTGATGCATTTCTTTTCCCTAGACTTCTTTGTTCTGCTAGACCCCATTCAGGTTTAGGGCTACACTTCTGGGTTTTATCCCATTTTACTATGCCATTGTATTTAATGGGACTTGAACATCCACAGATTTTGGTATCTACAGGGGATCCTGGAACTCAAACCCAGTGGATACCAAAGGCCCACTGCACTTAGTCATGATTATGACACTATTGCCACAGTCATTTTACTTAACGATTGTGCAAAAGGTGGAATTTCAGCAGGTATCACTTTTTACCTGCTTACATGACACCTGTCAAAATCCTGTCTTCTGCACAGCCATTGAAGTACAGGAACCCTCTCCAGTTTTCTGTCTGCTAACCCTAGACATTATGTTCTGAGCTAGACATTGGCCAAAAGGAAGACAAGTAACATTGCTTTGAGACATAGGGAGTTCTTTCATGTACATTTTTATACACCACCCATTTCTGTCACCTCTATGGACATTATAACACGGGAGGAATTTCTCTCAATTTTGAAAGAAATGAAAATGAGGCCAGTTCAGAATTGAGTGAATTCACTAGTACAGCGAATTTACGTGATTGCATATTGACGCCACATCATGTTCAGAACTGCCCGAAATTGCCTCCCAGTGCCCAAAATTGCGTGTGATAGTTTCTCACGCAATAATGTGAAACCCTACAATTGTGTTCAGAAAGACTTCCCATTGCCCGAAAATGCATGTGATCAGCTTTCACGCAATAACACGAAAGCCCATGATTGTATTCAGATTGCCATTGTATTATACTTCCAATTCCCATTGTGTGATAAGGCGATATGTCTAAGTGGCTTCTTTGTGTGCGCTCTGCATGTAACCTAGTTGAACAGGCGTGTGGAAAGTGCAGGCCTCAGCCCTCATGGAGCTCACCAGTCCTTTTTTCCAACTCCACAAGCTCTGTTGGACAGTCTAAAAACCCCAAACCCCAATTTTTAAAAAGAAATTTATTAGACAGAGATTAAAATATAAAGGTTCCAACTGTTTCTTGGAAACTTTATAAATTCAAGGCATCACACAGTGCTAAACAGAAAATAAATTGTGGTTGGTCGCTACACAACCCACCCCTTTTTTGTGTGCCCAGGGCCAAACTGGCAGCACTTCTGATGAACCTCTCTCACCTGGACCAGAGGAGGAAGAGGAAGAATACTGGCCAGAATTCTCTCCTAGTTCTCCTGATGAGAGTCCACAAAGCCCCACAGAGCTCAAGAGCGTGAAAACAGGTAAGGAAATTCCTTCAGCACATTAAAACACATAAGAGTGGTGGTAAGTATTAGAAGACTATCATTTGAAGGTTACATTCCCGATTTATTGATTGGAATCACACCTGCCAGAAAATCTGTGAACCCTGAGAAATTTACCATTCATTTTAAGCATGTGCATACATGCTTCCAAAATGTTTCTAATCCTCATGATTCTGAAGAGGCAGCTCAAACCTTTCAGAAACTGGACTACTCAAGCAAGACTACATGTGGCCCACATGGTTCTCAGACACTTACTACTATGATGATGATGATTTCTCTGACTGTAATACAGCTAGTACAGATGTTTCTGACAATTCTGAGAAAAGTGATGAAGCATCGTTTGAATAATTATGATTTATTCAAAGTGTTATTAATCACTTTCCTGTCACTAAGGCTCCCAAAGTAATGTACAAGAAAATACAGTATATTGTAAAACATTTAATGGAGAAGCTTGTAATAATTATTGTTTATTCAAATTATTTGTTGATCACTTTTTTTGCCACCAGGACTTCCAAAGCAACATATAGAAGAAATGTAGAAAAAAATATATTGTGAAATGTTTTTAACAGTATTATATAAATACATGAATATTGTTTTATTGTTTAGAAGATATGTGATCAGTCAAAGTTGTTCAGCATCTCCATACATGACCAATTCCAAAGTGGATGAGATTTTTAACAGTTTACTTTTCTGTAATTCTGTCTAGGCTGTACCACCTCAGGCCCAAGTGCACCAGAATCTGCTACAGGGGACACTACCAGGCAAGACAATCTCTTACCTAGATTACCCACCACCTCTCAGGGCTGGGTAACCTGGTTTTTCTTTTTTAATTCCAGCTCCCATTAGCCCTCTTCTCAATAGGTAAGACATGATCAAACAAAACAAACAAGCTTCATTTATATACCGCTTCATACCTCCTAAGCAGTGTCTAAACGGTTTACAACTGTAAGCTAATGAGGGGAAGGGTAGTTCGCCAGTATCATGGGGGCAAAGATTCCCCACAAGGTTTTGGTGAAAGCAAATAGTAAGCAAGATAAGAAAATGAGCGCTATATTTTGCCTAGTGCCAGAATGAAAAAGTATTATTGTTACTAGATCTCAAACAACCCCTGGTATAATATCGAAATCCAGGTTCTCAACCTGTTACTATGAGCCACTTTAAACTGTGAACAAAAACCTTTCAGTGTAACTAATGGAGAAAAGTAGCAATTAGAAAACAGGCAAGCCAGTGTTAGAATTCTGGGATTTGGAGGATCCAAGTTCAAGTCTGTAAAAGTATGTAGCCCTGAGCTGGACCCACTTCAAAGTGTTGTTGTGAAGATAGAAGGGGAGATAGAGGGGAGATAGAAGAGAGAAATGTTTTTGTCCTTAAACTGATTGGAGAAGAGGTGGGATATAAAGGTCACTGATATATAACAGCAGCATTCCCTTCTGCCTTGGATCCAGGCACTGGCCCTCTGAAAGAAATGGATGAAAACATGCCTATGTAAAGGGCATAAGCTTGAGATCATAAGGCAACAATAACTACTGTACATCAATAAGGAATTAACACAATGACAGCGACTCCTACCTCCTCAGAACTAGAAGCCAATAAAACTGCTAAGATACTTCTCCTGAGAGTGGACAAGTTGCCCTTGGCCATAATCCTGGCCTCTCCTCCTCCCATTTTTAGAACTACTCCATTTATTACAACCCCTTCATCTGGTTCTCCCTCCACCATCTATTTGTGATTTGTTTTTTCTTAGCAATGAAGCAGCTGCCAAAGGGAATCAAGAACATCAGCCACAGCCTGTACCTGAGGGAACAGCCAACACCAAGGAGAAAAAGAAGAGACCTGCATTGGACAGGAGGGAGATAACAAGGCCTCGGATGCCACCCAGAGCTCAGTCCCGCAAGGCCATTGTGGAAAAGTTTGGAGGGTAAACCTGTACCACTGTCTCTGTTAAAATTCTTTTCATCCTTATCCAGTATTTCAGCCTCCTTGGGGAGCACACAAGCTTCTTCCTTTAGTCACAATGACGAGATCACTAGGCATTTTAATAGCAAACATATTAGAGCCCAGGCCCACAAGTTTTTACTAGGTTCACATTAGGACACAGGAGGCTAGTTTTAGGAGATTTTCCTCGCATTTGTACACAGCAATTAATGTCCCCCTCCTAGTATTTGTTACTTTCCTCACTATGAAAGTGGACATATTTTAAAAGAAGCCTTCACAAAGGACTGTGAAATATATTGTTTTACATACTAAACATGTTAAAAAAAAGTTAACACTTAACAAAGTTAACAAAGTGCTGGTTAAACATCATAGAGCTTAAGTGCAGTCTATCCAAAAGACTGTATTTCCCTATATAAGCCTGGCTAAGTTTTAAAATCCTCGGAGTGGGCTTTCTCTCTTGGTCATCACAATGAGGTTTGGTAAGGATATGAGGGACGGCCTTCTGAATAGCTGCTCCAAGGTTATGGGATTCCCTTGCATGGGAGACTAGAGCTGCATCTGCACTGCAGAATTAATGCAGTTTGATCCCACTTTAACTGCTGTGGCTCAATATTATGGAATTCTGGGGTTTATAGTTTTGTGAGATATTTTGCCTTCTCTGTCAGAGAGCTCTGGTGCTGCAACAAACTACAAATCCCAAGATTCCATAGGATGGAACCATGGCAGTTAAAGCAATATTAAACTGCATTAATTCTGCAATGTGGCGGCAGCCTAAGTTGGTCTCCTCTCTGATCTCTGCCTGACAGCAAGCAAAGACCTTTTTATTTAGGCAGGCCTAAATAAGATTTTATCAGTGGTGGTGCTATGTTTTTATATTCATTATTTTGTTTTAAATGCTTTTGAGCTGTTTTAAATTAATGTTTTCTAATGGGATTACTCATTTAAAATATTTTAGTAGCAGTGTATAAACAGATCTAGTTATATTTTGTTTTCCTCTGTAGTGTAGGTTGCCTCAGGTCCGATGTTGGGAGAGAGGCAGGTTAGAAATTAAATAAGACAAGAAACTATAGAACTGGTTACAACACCTGGCACCCGTGTTGTCCAGCTGAGAGATCTAAAGACAGCCCAAGACAGGTGTTAGCTAAGAGTTCTGCCTGGGCACTGGTGTTGGGCCTTCTTTAGATTTTTTCCCCTGACTTGGTACTCCAGGACTACATCTCTCTGAACCTCTCAGCTACAATAGGCATTGGAACTGTAGTCTGAAACAATAATGTTTCTAGATTCTGCTGCACCAAGTGGCTACATCTAGCCACGCTTTAATTTCCCATAGTGCCTGTACCTACTATCATTGCTATGAAGCATTATGGGCAATGTAAAGAGCAGCTACCCTATCTGTGCTTCCTGGAGTGATGCCACTGAAATCAGGTAAAGTCACCAGAGGTCAGTGAAGGGGGGGGCACAGAAGACTTTTGTCTAGGACCCCCACAGACCTTGAATTATCCTTGACAAAATAGGTTCCTCTTGGAGAAGGCAGATAAATAAATTAACATCTGCACAAAAAGTCTAGATATTGGCCGTTGACTCTAACCGAGCAGGTTTTTGTCCAGAATCGGCCTCTGTCCAGTAGAAAAGAAAAGGAAGAAACAAGCTGAATTATTTGAATCCTCTATGTGCATATATATGAAGCATGTTTTGTTTGTTCACTTTTAACATGCCTTTTATCTTCAATCTTGGTTACTTATCAACCACAATCCTCCTCTTTCCAAAGGGCTGCAGCTGGGCCTGCCCCTAATATCAAGAGGACAGGAGGGGCAAACACTGTAAAGACCATGTTGCTGGAATGGTGTCGGGCCAAGACTCGTGGCTATGAGGTAAGAAAAACTTGAGAAATAGGAACTCAACACACATCCCCACATATGCTCTTCACTTTATGACCCTACTGTTCTCTCTGTTTGTACTGGAACAAATTGGGCATATTTGTTTTCTCTTGATTATAGTGGGATGGGACAGCATTATCTGTATATCTGAAAGTAGGCTTGAACAGCTTTTATGAAATATTCAGATCACACTCTTATGCATGATTACATGGGAATCACTCTGAATGAACTCAGCAGGACTTACTTCTGCATAAATATATACAAGGAATGGGGGTTTAGAGGATTTAACTGGAAAAGCTGCTTCATCCACACCATCACCGACCCCACAAAAAACATTCTGTTTAGGTGCTGCTGCCAACTTGACTATAGATTGGCTTTTATCATATTTGCTTCAGCATTATATAATCTCAGAGGCAAGCTCAACTACATTTTCAGGCAATGCTGCCTTCCATGAACAGGTTATTCCAAGTTTCTCATCCCAAGGTAGATCATTCCATACACACGGTTGAGTCAAAAGCAGCAAAGACCTAGATGGATGCTGTAACAGAATAACAATTTCAAGGGACTAGCCTCATAGCTTTAATACATAAGCTTCTGTTGATGTTCTTGGATAACTATTCCCAGACAATTAAAAAACATATTCTGAGGTGATGGGGGATTTTCTCACTATTGTTATGTGTACTGAGTACAATGAATTGACTAGGGATGGACAAACCTGTTGGTTTCACTTTGTCATCGTCTTCTTCTTTTCATCCCTTATTTAAAGAATTTTTAAAAACTAAAACCAAATTTCATCCACACTAGCACCAACTGCATACCAATGGTTCCTTTCTATTCACTTGTATTTTATGTTGAAATTCATTCTGAGGGGTAGCATTGAGATTAAGAAAAGACCTATAATTAAAAGTCCCCCTTATCTAATCCCCATATGTTAGCTTTAGTTTCTCCCCTCTCATCTGCCTTGTTGAAATAAATAATATTTTATTTATGAATTTAAGAGATTTCTAAGCCATCCTTCAGTAAAACTGACAGAGCAGTTAGTGTAAATCAGAAGTGATAAAATATAGGGCAAGTTAAAACAATACAATGCAGAACCAGTCAGAAGAGCAGAGTAGATGAAGAAGACATCATTAAAACCAGCTCCAACCCTGTTTCAGAATGGCCAGGCACTTAATGCACTGATCTGCCACACAGTGAAATCCTTACTGAAGAGCTGAGTTCACATGAGAGTCAATGTGCCATTTGCAGCATTGTGTGAGAATTTAAAAACACTTCCTAGTAATTGTGAGAATTTTGTTTTGAACAAGGACATCAACACACAGGGAGCTTTATTCTATTTTATTTATTATTTCATTTATTGGATTGATATCCCGCCTTTCTTCCAAAATGAGATTCATGCTTCTCTCCCCCACCATGAACCTAGCAAGAAGGTCCCTTTCATCTACCCCCATATGGTTACTAGAAATGTTACTTGCAATACAAGAGCACAATCGGCATGAGGATTACATCAGGGTAACAAAGAGTGAATCCTCCCCGCCCCCCCCCCTTGTGTTCTGCAGTTCCAATTCAGAATGGAACTTTTGTCTCTAGGTGGCTATTAATTTTTTAAACAGATCTCACACAATATTATAGAAAATGCATTTAATGTCATGTGCAGTTAGGCCCTGGGTGTCTGTGCATGAGGCACTTTGAACATACTAAAAGCACTTCACAGATGCCAAGCAGCATCATTTCTGTGCATCTGCCTACACACCAGTTTTCAATGGGGTGTAAATAGGCTGCTCCCCAGGCTATGGTGACGTTATCTTCTTGTCTATCACCCTTGGATATATTTAGCAAAGTCCTCAAAATGGTAGTGCTATCATACACACAGTCTCAAAACACAGTAAAGCCTTGCCATTTGTGAACACCACACTGGGTGGAAGGAATCATAAAAAAAACTGTGATCATCTTCACTGGGAAGTTACAGGCAGGATGTCCAATTCATGGGATTCTCATTCACATTTATTTTTAAATCTACGTATCTTGTATCATTACAACAATATGTTCTTCCTGGAAATGACAAACACATGCAAATGCTTAATGTTCTATTAGATTATTCACTATTATGCTTCTGTTTCAAAGCATTAACTAAAAATATCCTACAGCTGATTAGGAAGAGGAAATGGATGTTTGAAATATTTTTGGTTTAAAATTTATTTCACAGATATATAATGATCATTCGTTCTCAAAATTTTAGGGTTTAGGTTTCACAATTTTGGAGCTAATCATAATGACCATATTCCTAGATATTATACATTTTTTCTCCCAGCCAGATCATTTCATATACTGCAGAAGTAGCAATTATTTGATTGGCACAAGTGTAAATTAGGAAAAATCTGTCTTTTCCAGCCAGTATTTTTATGCTCATCCAAAGCAGTTCTAGATGCTTTTCAACGTGGACAGATACCTGTTCTCATATATTTAAAAAAAAACAACAGGCAGACAGACATTTTAATGCCAAAATATTGATTTACATAAGCCTTCCCTAACCTTGCGCCCTCCAGATATTTTGGATCACAGCTCCCATAATCCCTTTCCAACTTGACCAACAATTTAAATTCCCATGCATTTGGACCTGGGAACAAATCATTTCCTCTTAGCCTAACTTGCCTCACAGGACTGTTGTAAAAAATACAATGAGAGAAAAGCCCATGCATGTGACCATAACATCATAGAATCACAAAGTTGGAAGAGAACACAAGGGCCATCCAGTCCAACAGCCTGCCATGCAGGAACTCTCAATCAAAGCATCCCCGACAGATGGCCATCCAGCCTCTGCTTAAAGACCTCCAAGGAAGGAGACACCACTACACTCTGAGGTAGTGTGTTCCACTGTTGAACAGCCCTTAATGTCAGGATGTTCCTCCTAATGTTCAGGTGGAATCTCTTTTCCTGTAGTTTGTACCCATTGTTCCAAGTCCTGTTCTCTGGAGCAGCAGAAAACAAACTTTGGCCCAGTTTTCTAGTTTATTCAGGTAATTTTGAATTTTGATCCTGTCCTCTGGGCTATTAGCTACTCCTCCTAATTTGGTGTCATCTGCAAATTTGATAAGTATGCTCCCAATTCTGTCATCCAAGTCATTGATAAAGATGTTTAATAGCACTGGGCCCAGGACAGAACCCTGTGGGACCCCACTGGTCACTTCTCTTCAGGATGAAAAGGAGCCATTGTTGAGCACCCTTTAGGTGCAGCCAGTCAACCAATTACAAATCCATGTAACAGTTACCTTGTCTAGCCCACATTTTACAAGTTTGTTTGCAAGAATGTCATGGGGGATCTTGTCGAAGGCCTTACTGAAATCAAAATATACTATATCCACAGCATTCCCTTCATCTACCAAGCTGGTAATTTTATGAAAAAAAGAGATCAGATTTGTCTGGCATGAATTGTTTCTCTGAAACCCATGTTGACTTTTTGTAATTATGGCATCCATTTAATGATCTGCTCCAAAATGTTTGGAGAAAAGGAGAGAAACAAAATGTGGTGTATAATAAGTGTGAATATATTCTGCATTTGCCCTAGCTCCAAGACCTAAAACCTGAAATTTGGAAAGCATACTTGGGGGGCCCTAGGGGTGTACATTTTGAAGTTCTGTATTTCTTTTGTTAAATGATTAATTTCAATTAATTTGCATTAGACTATAGGCTGCAGTACTAACTTTAGTCACTAGGTGGCAGAATTCACCAACTAGTACAAAAGGATACTGATGTTAGGCCATTTCTCCAGAGAGTCGATAGGCAGCTTAATAATAATAATGCAGACATGTTCCTAAAAACAATTGCTTGTAACAACTTCTCTGTGTTCATGTGTATCTCTATATGTAAGAAAAAGCAGAAGGAGAGGAGACCTGTCCCAATTAATGTTTCTCTTTCTCATCCCAGCATGTCGACATCCAGAACTTCTCTTCCAGCTGGAGCAGTGGCATGGCTTTTTGTGCCCTCATCCACAAGTTCTTCCCAGATGCCTTTGACTATGCTGCTCTTGACCCGGCAAAACGTAGAGAGAATTTTACCTTGGCTTTCTCCACTGCTGAGTGAGTATCCCCTCCACCCCAAGAGATATAAAGCAGATTGGGATCGCTGTGAAAGAGTGTGCAGGGCTTAAAAGAGACATCAAAGCTTTATAAGCAAACCTCTCCCATAGGAGAGTATTGTAGAGGTGGAGTGCCACCCCCAGGAAGACTCTTTCTGCGGCCACCTAGCTTCTGAAAGTGAGAAAAACTGGAACTGGGCCTCATAGGATGATCATATCAGACAAGCAAATTGAAGTAGGCAGGCCTCAGACAGCTGGGACCCAAAGCCATGTAGAGTTTTGAAGGGAAGCAGTGGGTCTTTGCATTGTGTTTAAACAACAGCAGGTTTTTTTTTGTTTTGTTTTTGCATTGTGTTTAAACAACAGCACTAACAAGGACTAACACAGCCAATGCCAGTTAACAATTATTTTTGGACCAACTTTGAAGTTTTTTCACACAGATAGTGAGATTTAAAAGTACACACACTCCTATAGTGAGAACCTGATATTTCAAGAAGAGAACACAAACTTATTCTAAACAAGTCCGACACCCCCTTCCCCGTCTTTCCCCTTCCACAGGATTACCAAAGCTGTTTCAGGGCCCAATCCAGGCCAGGAACCAAACTGAAATGGAGGAAGACAGTCAGTTTTAATCAATATATTGTGCATTTATATTGCCACATAACACACACCATGCTTGAGCATCTGGCTCCAAAAGAGTAATATTTGCATTTGATTGAGTATTCCAAATGATTTTTCTCTCAGACTTTTTAGGGGGTGGGCTCAAAAATACTTCCTTTCATTCAGATGGCTGATATCACCACCCCATTCTCACAAACAGGCACTAACCACTGACTGTACCAAACCACTCAGCCCTCTTCTATTAGCTGGTGTAAACCAGAAGAGACAAAGTTTAAGCAAACTGACAACAGATGATACTTGTCCAAGCCAAAGTAAATAACTGAGACTCATCCAATGAAAGATGACCAGGCAGTCCTCTAGCTTTGGAAAATGACATGCATGAAAGAAAGTGCTGAGTTCAGAACACAAAGTGGAGACCCACCATGGAGCTATAGCCAGTGATGGAGTCATGGACAATGATTGAGGCCTGACACAGGTTCACTGCATGTTCTGCAGATCTGGGAAATGGACAGTGTGTTTTTAGAATTCAGAGGTTGGAAACATTTTACTTTTGGGACTACAGCTCCTAGAATTTCCCAGGAAGTGACTGTGCTGGCTATCAGATTCTGAGATTTATACAAAACAGTTTCCAAGCTGTGGCTAAATTATTTATCTACCAGCAGTACAGTATTGCATAAAATATAGATCCAATCTTACTTTCATATTTCAGGACTAACATACTTCTTTGAAGGAATGGGTACAGAGGTACATGAAAAAAACACCATGGCCTTTGAACAGTCAATGTTAAGGACTACGTATGTTGTGGGCACATAGTGGTTATGTGGCAGACACATAGTAGTTATTACCAAACCATTAGAAACACAAGGCACAACAACCAGATAATCAAATTAAAGGCAGGTGCTATGTCTCGGTCATATTGCTCAGAAGTCCAGTTAAACAACTTTTGAAATACAGAATAGTTTTCTTTGCACCTTTTTCTCCTTTTTAAGGTACATGGCAGAAACTAGGCCAGCCTTCAAAGGCCAGACAATCTTGTACAGTATTTCCTTGCATATAACTTTTTAGATGGGCCATGCTTTATATTGCATCCCTCCTGTTCATCCTGAATCAGTTTTCCAGAATGGGGTCTTGTTTAGGTGAGAAGGATTGTGCGCTCAAAGAGGAGCCTTCCAGAATCATTGAGGCTGGGAAAGGTATCAAGGTAATCTGCTCATTGATAATCTCTGCTCAACTTTTTCACAGGAAACTTGCCGACTGTGCCCAACTTCTGGACGTGGATGATATGGTGCGCATGAGTGTTCCTGATAACAAATGCATCTACACCTACATCCAGGAACTTTACCGCAGCCTGGTGGGGAAAGGGCTGGTCAAGACCAAGAATAAATGAGGATTGAGGACAAACTTATGCTCTAAACTAACTGGAAACTTGAGGAATGTTGGATGGAACAGGTGAGAGGGACTTCTTCACGTAGGGAGAGTTATCACCTGGAAATTCTGGGTCACATTGGACTTCTGGAAGTATAGGTATTCCTTATAATTTTCCTTCCTACAGTGGGACTACCTCAGAGATATATGCCTCAGAAGTCAGATTTGCAAATGAAGCCTGTATTTGTCTTTAAAAACCAGTTATGAGGCAAAGCATGCTAAAGGCAAATATGTAGGTGAGGATGATCACAGTCTGTGGCACAAAGACATCTATCCCCCCTTGGGGAAGCATGTGCTAAACATATCAAGTTTGTCCCACTAAATACTGTATACATGAGGGAATGGAATTCCTGTCTACTGAGCTATCTTAAATAAACAACTTTTTTTAACTTTAACAAAGAAACCTCTTTCACTTTCAACTTCAAAAACTAAAAGTTAAGGTACTAAGTTCACAAAAGATACCAATATATCGCAGGGTAGCTGACACCTCTACTAGAGCAAAAGGGCATATCTCAAATTATTCTCCACTCTACTTCATTTTAGATGAACAACACAGGTGTGAAGAAGTATGACACATGCAATCAAAGGGAAAGGGTGCTGTGTAGATAGTCTTGTCAGTAGAAAAAGAGATCTGAACAACAGTGATCTTAAGGATGTTAACATTTGAGAGATAATTCTGGTGGGGTTGTAGGACCAGGGATAGCTGTTTTGGTATGAGAGAAGGTTTTGGAGTTCTAGCAGTGGCAGAAGTCAAGAAGGTTTAAATATTCTAGGTAGTGAGCTGAAGTGGGTGCTCAAATGGGGAGAGCAGGGAAGTGTCAAATGGGAACAGTACATGGATATTGGTAAAGAAAATCACACCTAGGAAGATGCTGTGAAAACATTTTTATGCTTCTGTATAAAGAGAGTTCAAATTCAGGATTCATCTTTGTTTGTTTTTCAGGAAGAAGCAACAGAGATATAGCTCACATAGAGGGTCTCTATTCTGCAGTTTCCTTAATATAGCTCTAAATCAAACCATGGTGGCTTATCCTCACTAGCACTAGATGTCTGCTTCTCACAGACATCTGCTTTTGGGATGTTCAGGAAAGGAATGGCAAATCCTCCTTCAGCCCATGCTGCCATCACATGTCTCCATGCAGAACACCAAATCCATTAAAGCAAAACTGTAGCAAGTAAAGACAATTATCTTGTACTGTATTTCATTTAAACTACTGTGCCAGTCCCTTTCACCAGTTGATGAAGGCTAACTGGGAGACAGCAAAAACAGTTTTCTTTGAAGATAAACACAGACATTCCAAAAGCTTTTAAAACTACAGAGCAAATACAGACTAATTCTCTGTATGTTTGCCAGGAAGTAAGTATGACACTACAGTGTTAAATTATGCCCAAGGCAGAAGCTGAAATCTCACCTGCAGAAGTGCCATTGAACTTTGAGGAAACATGGCTAGGATCGGGCTGCCTGGGATAAATAGTGGAGAGAAAAAATAAACAAGATACCAAGAGAGCTTGTGACATTCCCCTATCTTTTTCAGTTTAAATTTTACAGGGAAGGCAAACTTCTATAAGTGATACTTTAGGCTATCATCCCACATCTAGGCAGTTGACTCAGATGTGACACCTCATTCTGTCTTCTATGATACCAAGATCCTATAGGAACAAGGGAGGGATGATGGAAACATTTCTAATACTGTATCATAAAGACATGTTAGGATGAGACAAAAGACTTGCTTACCTTTTGTCCCTATACACACACACAGAGCCTGTGTTTTCAGGAGAAATGGCATTATTATAAACTTAAACCAATAAGGAGTAAAAAGCAGCCCTTTGTGCTAACCAAAAACACCAGTAAACTGAGACTTTAGCTGACAGCAGTGGGAATTTTTCTTCCACAGGCCTTGTTCTTAGCAACTGGTGTACACAGACAGTTTATGAGAAGCAACTATATTTTCAAGGAGAAGGGAGACCAGACTGAAATAAATAGAAATCTCAGGGAAACTGGTAGCAAACAGATACTGCAGAGAATATTCTGCTTTGAATTTCTAAAATAAGACCCAGAATTCCCAGTCCTGTGGGAATGATAGTCTTCATCTTAGCTCAGATGTGCAAATGGGTATCTTTGCTTATTCATTAGTGAAGGAAAACATTCCATAGTTGCCTTTAATATCCTGTACCAAGAATGGACAGGTGTATCCCTCCAGTATTTCTTTCACACTGTACATTTATAGTACTTTCATAACCACTTTAGATGACATCATCCCATCCCATGGAATCCAAACATTTGTAGTTTTGTGAGGTATTTAAATTATCTGCCAGAGAACTCTAGTAGCACTGATCTCCAGAGTCCTAGTCTTAGTTCAAACCACTACACACCATGTTGGCTATGCTACAAATCCCAGTATTCCTCAGGATTCACTTATATCAGTTAAAGTGAAACTTTAGTGCTACAATTGTGTGATGTAAAAGAAACTGATGCATTTGGCCTACAACTCCCATTGGGTCTAGGCAGCATAGCCAATGGTTAGGGGCCATAGCAGTTGCAATAATATCTGGAGAGCCACAGCTGCCCACCCTTGCCCCAGACAGAGTCCTCATACTGAAAACAGATTCTGGGGCTAACATATGGGGATTCCTAGCTTATACATATAGTCCTGGTGTATTTTAACAAAGCTTGGGAACAGTTCTTAACTTAGCCATATATTGTACACATGGTCCTGGGCAACTGAATCACAAATATATATCCATTCTGAACACATTCTGCCAAGAACACTGCATGAGAGGTTTTGCCATACAGCAGAAATGACTTGAAGGGACACAACATCAACAACATTAACCACAAATCCAGGTACTGTACTTAAAAGATGAGGACAACTGTATCCACATTTATGTGTAGATAATATCATTTCATTACATCAATATGGCCAGACAACCTTAGCAATGAGAGCTGCAGTGATGCTAGCTACTATGAACATGTTCATGGTAGCTTCAGTGGCAGAAGAAGAAAAAAGTATTTTTATTTTTTAAAAAAATATGTAATATTTCATATATACATAAGCAATGGAAAGAAATTCACAACCCAATTCATGTACATTTATTAAGAAGTCCCACTTTTTTAACATGACATATCCCATAGTCCTATGCATATCAAATTGCAACTCTAAACACATATACTGGGAAGTAGCCAGCGTGGTGTAGTGGTTTCAGTGTATGACTCTGGAGACCAGGGTGGTGGTGGTGGTGATGATGATGATGATGATAATCATAAATTTATTTATACCCCTCCTCTCCAATGAGATTGATTCTCACTGAGATACAATTAGACAGATTCTGTGCTCAGCCATGGAAAACCAAAACAAGCAGGAGGTTTACACTACAACTGCCAAGAGAGGAGGGAAACACTAGGTAATACTAATTATAATGAATACACCAAAGACATATCATAACTTACACAATATATGTATCTGTGAAATAAATATAAAATACACAGGCATGCAACAAATCATATTAAACTGACAAGACCTTACTATAACTCAGTGGCAGAGCATGTGTTTTGCATGCTGAAGATCCCAGTTTCAATCTCCAGTACCTTCAGCTAAGCCAGGATAAACAATTGTCTGAAACCCTGAAGAGCCTCAGCCAGTTCTGTTAACAACATTGGACCAGACAAACTGAAAAATCTCACTTTGTATGAGACAGCTTCCTGTGCTCTTTCACTTAGATCTGATCATGTTTCACATCAAACTCCAATTATTACTAGCAACATGGCTTGACCTCACTATCCTCTTCCATGCACAGGGCCTTCCTGCTGACTCCACATCACTTCCCATTTCAAAAACCCCACTGTGGACAAAACATGTCAATCCAACCAAAGTCAATTATATTCTCACCTCATCTGCTGCCCTTTCCCAGCAAGGTTTACAGCACAGATTTAAAGTGCACTACAAAAACACAAAACTACATATGATAGGAAGGTGGAAGAGTAAACAGGTACCATACAACACAAGCCGTTTCCCTGTATTTTATTACATCAAAGCATGAAATTTTATCTTCCCAGCCTTACAACTTCTGGAGGCCTGCTCCACCTCAGATGCAGAGTTCTGTCAACAAAAGCAACTCAGGGTTTTATCAAGTATGTTACTTTGTTACAAGGCAATCTTGGAAGCAATGTGTTTCATCCCACACATCTACTGGGAACATACAGGGGTGACTCTCCAGATTGCTGATACAATAAGCAGGCAGAGAAGTTTGGGTTGGCATTTGTTGGCATGGGCAGGTCACTCGCTTGGCCGCTTCTCGCTGAAATTGCGGGTGTGTTCTTCTGCATTAGCCAGGAAACGTTCATGGTCCTTGGTGAACTCCTTGGCCAAGTCAGCACGCAATGGATAATCCGGTTCAGGGTTATTCACCAATGATATGAGTGCCTGGATCACTATGAGAAAGTAAGGAAGGTCACAAATAGGCCTGAACTCACACCTTCAAGCAGAGAATAAAATGAAGTAAACTGGACAGCTCAAGAAAGCTGCATACCATGGTGCATGTCCACCCCCCTCTCCCCGGTCATACCTTGGTCTATTTTTGTGTAAGGTTTCCAGTTTGCATTACTGATGATTGGCAGGCACACCTCACCCATCTCGTCCACATTAGGATGGTAGATCTTAGTCTTGAAAGTTACCTTGGGGGGCTTCAGAGGGTATTCGCCTGGAAAAGTGATCTCAATCTGAAATGCCCCTTGATTGTATGGAGGGTCATCCTGGGCACAAAGACAGGACAGGAGTATGAATCAAGACAATATGCTAAAGACTGGAATGCTCACCTACCAAATTAAAGAGCCTGAGCCCATGGGATCCCTTTCTGTCCTGAGCCAGATAGTTTAGAGCCTCAACTAAAACTCATCTCTCAGTGATATAAATACACTGAGATGTTGCTGTTTTTAACGAGGCCTCAAATACATTTCCTGAAGGAGCAGACTCACCCCCTAATACCCATGCTATCCTGGCTGACACATCAGGATCCCCCTTTGAGGCCAGCCATTTCCCCAGCTTGCCCAAACTCACCGGTACTAAAAGCCCCTTCCAAAGCAGGATGTTGGTTTTATCTGCCTCAATATCCTGGAAGCAGCGTCCCCCTCTCCTCTTGATCTCATCTAACTCCTAAAAGGACAAAACACATAAGGTAGCTTCAGGCCCAATGAGGACAACTGCTCAACAAAACCAATCTCAGTGACTCCCTGGTTGGCCAGCTGGAGGAGCCTTCCCCAACCTGGAGCCCTGGTTATTACTTGGATGGGAGATTGCCAATCAATACCAAATGCTGTAGGTGGTATTTCAGAGGAAGGAGCTGGCAAAACTACCTCTTGAGTATTCCTTGCCTAAAAAAAACCTAAGAAATTCATAGGGTTGCCATAAGTTGACAGTTAACTTGAAGGCACACACACACACAAATGCATTGTGACTGTCCCAGAATGATCTTTCTTAATATGAGTCCAACTAAAAGCTACTTCTATGCCCTTCCTTTTCCTTTCACAGTAGACCTAAGTCTACACACACGTGTGTGTTTATGTTTGTGCCTTTAAGTCGCCTTTTGACTACGGATGAGGTAGGACTCCATAGGGTTTCCTTAGGCAAAGAATACTCAGAGATGGTTTTGCTGGTTCCTTTCTCTGAAATATACCCTACAGCTCCTGTAATCCATTGGTAATCTTCCACCCAAGTGTTAACCAGGATTGACCCTGGTTAGCTTCCCAAATCACACAGGCCAGATTGCATTCCTTCCTTTCAAATTTGAACCTTTGGCTGCATCCACATTGAAGAAATAACCTGGTTTGGCCCCGCTTTAATTCTTTGCTGGTCAAGGCCATGGAATTCTGGGAGCTGGAGTTTGTTGTTGGCCTTTACAGCAATGATTCCTAGACTTTGGTTTTCCAGATGTTTTGGACTTCAGCTCCCAGAAGCCCCAGTCACCTTGACCAACAGCCAGGAATTCTGGGAGCTGATGTCCGAACCACCTGGAGGACCAAAGTTTTGGAAATCACTGCTCTAAAGACGCCAGATCCTGTGTGATTTTGGAAGCTACCCAGGGCCAACCCTGGTTAATACTTGGATGGGAGATTGCCAATGGATTATGGGGCTGCAGGCTAAACCACTGCTTAAGAATTCTGGGCAGGCTCTTACACACATTTACTGGAGGGTTAGTCCCACTGAATCTAATAGGCCTCGGTTTTAAGAAGACTGATTCAGGGTTGCAGTGCATCAGAAACTTGACACAAGCAACTTGGGCACAGAAGAGTTTTCCTCAGGTTTTACAGCCTTCCCATTCAAAGAGCTGGGCCTTTGAATGCAACTTCCTTCTTCAATAAGCCTTCAACCTAACAGTAATAGAAACTGAAAGTCACCAGCAGGAGGAGGCTTGGTGCTGATCTCCTTGTGCAAGCAGCAATTCCCTGCCAAAGCCTGCCTCCCTCCTTAGATCTAGAACAGCAACTGCATTCAATCATTACACTCCTGATGCCCTCTTTATTTCATCTATGTGAGACAGGCCTTTCTGAACCTTTTTCTCCAAGAAAGATGATTACATTCAGAGGCACTCACCAGATCCATAACTCTCTAAGTACATTGATGGGGATCTCCCAGCAACTGGGGATGCTGTGCCTGGGAATTCATTTCTCTGTTGCCCCCCAACGCCTCCATTAAATCAATCATTTTAATACTGGGTTGTTGTTGTTTTTTTTGTTTACTAGCGAGGAACCAGGTTGTTGGGGGACAAAAAACCCGACTTAGGTTGTTATTGTGTCCCTCCAAGTCATTTTTGACTTTTGGAGACCCTAAACCAAACCTATGACAGGGTTTTCTTGGCAGGCATCTTCGGGGGGGGGGGGGTTGCCAGTGCTTTCCCCTGAGGCTGAGAGAGTGTGACTCGTCCAAAGCCACCCAATGGGTGTGGATGCTCGAAGGGGGGGGGATCGAACCCGACTTAGACATTGCAAGACATTTCAAGACTTCTTCACCCTATTTAGGACACAATCCAGTCTGAGAGCGCTTTAACTGCCTTGGCTCGGTGCTAGGGGACCCTGGGGTCTGTGTAGTGTGCCTGACAGAGAGGGCTAAATGTCTCATCCAAGGACAGTTCCTAGGGTTCCTTTGCATGGAGCCAGGGCAGCTGAAGCAGTGTCCTGCTGGGTTAGGATTTCTGCAGGGCGGATGGCCAGATAATTGTGACAAGCTAGAATCCAGCAAGGATGGCTTTTCCCCCAGCCCCTGCCTCCTCCCTTCCCTCCCCAGGGGCATGGCAGCAGCCTACCTTGGCCACTCTCCGGTGCGTGGTGGCTGCCATTCTCTGTCCAGGGGCCAAAGAAGCAGCAGCAGCAGCTCCAGCCCAAGATTAGGAAGCCACTCCTGCGGGGCGGGGGTTTCCTTTTCCCTTGCTGTGGCCACATTCAGATAAGAAGAAGCAACCGAAGCTTTGGCTGGATCCACACTGGAGGAATCACCCGGTTTGGCCCCGCTTTAACTCTTTGTCTGACTCACTGCTATGGAGTTCTGGGATTTGGAGTAGAAACCCACTGGGTGACCCTGGGCAAGTCACACTCTCTCAACCTTCCTCCCAGCAGAGAGGAAGGACCAGAAGCTCAAGAGAAACTCCTTCATGCAGCCTCTGCCCACCCACTTCCATAATCAAAGGAATGGGAGATCGCCAGTTCCCCTGGACTCCTTGAAATGACCATTAAATGACTAGTGCCATGCAAACACGCGTGCCCCATACCGCCTGTGCCATTGCATTCGACCCAGCCGTTACCATTCCATCACATTTATTGAATTCAGGACTAAATGCTTTTAGTTTTGGTTTAATTATGAAGAGGGAAACTATATGGAAAATGGAATAAACTAGGGAAGCAAAATAATGACTCAGGCTGTGTTCACACTGGAGAAATAAACCGGTTTAATTGCCATGGCTCAATGCTGTGAAATTCTGGGAATTGTAGTTTGTTGTGGGGTCCAGAGCGGAGCTCCGCTCCGCTCTGGGCCCCACAACAAACTACAATTCCCAGAATTTCACAGCATTGAGCCATGGCAATTAAACCGGTTTATTTCTCCAGTGTGAACACAGCCCAAGATGTAGGGAATGAGTTTTCTGGCAACACTGGGATGACTTTGTCTACTGTTGTGATAAACACACATGGAGCAAAAACATTCTTAACTTTGCTGTTGCAAGGAATGTGCCTCACTCTTTTTCAAATGTATTCCAGTTCTATTAGGCAACAAAACCCACATGAAAAACAAAAGCAGAAGCTTCCTGTCATACGTTAATTTTAGATAGCAAAGCTGACATTGCTGGCTGGTAAATGGTGATAAACTATTATATTTGCCAGAGTAAATAACACCCTCCTTAAATCCAGTTTAGGGAAAGGCAAGGAACTAACAACTAGGGTTGTCAAATTTCTTTTTTCTCTGCTTTTACCTCT
This sequence comes from Urosaurus nigricauda, assembly GCA_034509955.1. Classification (NCBI taxonomy): domain Eukaryota; kingdom Metazoa; phylum Chordata; class Lepidosauria; order Squamata; family Phrynosomatidae; genus Urosaurus; species Urosaurus nigricauda. Next base: position 123,163,879 of record JAOEGL010000001.1, on the reverse strand, counting down.
AATAACAGCATTCAAACAAAAACAAAAAAAAGTAATTAAGGATTTTTTTTTCCTGCCAGGAAAGTTGCTACATTTCTCCATGTCAAAATGCTATGAAAGCCGCAGAAGCCACAATAAATTATTTGTTAAATGATAGCAGGAGCTCATTTCCCTCTTTGGTGCCTAGTCCTATTGCAACACTTACCCACTTAAGCCCCATTGAGTTGGTGGGTCCTCTATCAATGTGGCTATGGACTCTTTCAAACAGGGAGGAATTTCTCCCAACTCCGAATGGAGCCAATGCGGATTCATGTAAATTCGCTTGTTTAGCGAATTTACATGAACCCCTGCTCCGTTCGGAATTACTTCCCATTACCCGAAAATAACCCCCTCCTGCCCGAATTTGCATGCGAAGCTTTAATTCGCAATAATGTAAAACCCATGATTGCATTCGAATTGGCTTCCCTCTTGCCCGAATTTGCATGCGAAGAGTTAATTCGCAACAACGTAAAACCCATGATTGCATTCGAATTGACCTTAAATTATACTTCCAATTTAGCCTCATATGAAAGAGTCCAGTGAATCTGTTCTGAGTTGTAATCCAGACTTGAGAAGAGCTATCCAGGGTGCTAGATACTATTTCCCAAGCATGTTCAGCACCCTGGATAGCTCATTATCAGTTAAGACCAAAACCTAGAACAGACCCACTACCCCTCTGATATGGAAGTCACCAGCCATCATTGCATTGATCTCCACGGGATGAGTAGATAGTTTCTGGCACAAACTTTGGAAAAGTTTTGGAAGCTTCCACTGATCCAGTGTATTACATCCAGGCTACTGACTGGGTCTGCCAGGGCTGACTGTTTCTGGTCATAATTAAGTGTTGGAAATGACCTGTAAAACATTACAACTTGGGGCTAGACTATCTAAAAGGCATCCCACCTTGAACTCACCTGATCTCCTCTGATTTTGGAAATTATTCAGGGTTAGGTGGTCTGGTTACTAGTTGGATGAAAGACTGCTAGGGATCTCCAAGGGCCCTGACTCACTTTATCATTATAGAACTATGATTCTGCTTTAATGGTCATGGCAGCATCCAGTGGACTCCTGGGTATTGTAGCTTGGGCAAATGGCAGAAGAGTTCTCTGGCTGAAAACTTTAAATACTACTTCCTAAACTGCCAGACTCAGGATTCCATAGGAGGTTGTCATGGCATTTAAAGTGGAATTATAGCACTATAATTGTGTAGTGCAAAAAGGTTTCAGGTAGGGCTAGGAAAGAATTATGCCCCAAACCCCAGAGAGCCCCCACGAGTCAGAACTGTATATACAGGACTAAATCAGGGTGGAAATTATGTAGTCCTCCAGATGCTGTTGGACTGCAATTTCTAGCAACCCTATACAACACAGCCAGTATTGAGGAATGCTGGGAGTTGCACTTCAACAATACCTGTATATCTGCACTGCAGATATAATGCAGTTTGACACGACTTTAACCCTCATGGCTCCATGCTTTGGAATCCTAGAAATGGTTGTTTGTTGTGGCACCAGAGCTCTCTGACAGAGAAGGTTAGATATTTCCCAAGACTACAAATCCTAGAATTCCATTGTATTGAGACATGGCTGTTAAAGCAGTGTCAAGCTGCATTATTGCTACAGTGCATATGCAGCCCAAATCACCCTTCCCCAGACACGTACCCTCCAGAAATTTTTAACTACAGCTCCCAGCACAATCATGCAGCATGGAGATGATGAGAGTTGTAGTCTGAGACATCTGAGGGCACCTGGTTAGGGAAGGCTGATCAATACATATGGTTAGAGTGTCCCCAATTGCAGCAATCAATCACAAATTACAAGTTAACTAAGAAGGGGATGTAGATGGGAAAGAGTCACTCCCAGCAGTAGCAATGTTCGAATCATAGTCCAGGAAGGCACTTTTCAGAACACTTTGGACCAGGCCTCTCTGTCCTTAACCCATTTTTCCTGTTGCAGCTGTCTGAGTGACTTTCTGCCACTTTTTACAGCCACAGAATGAGTGGTGAATGATAGGGCAACGTTTCCCAGTTTTTTTCAGTTGCTACCTCTCTTCCAAAGTGGAAAAAAACAGGTATTTTCTTTTGCACATGAAAATTTATTTGACATGTGCGGAAGAGTCCAAAATGTTTGTTGCTTAATATTGATACTGAATTTAAGAAAACAAACAACTTGTCTGGCAGTAGCTGGCAAAGAACCCAGTTAAGCAGGTTTAAGCAAACCAGATGGCAACTCTGCTCCTGAATGAGAAGTAATGTTTCTAGTCAAACTTGTTGGTTTTAACAGGCAGCACAATCACAGTCAACTTGTTTTCCAATATTTGTGCATGACTGTTATTGTTACCCAACATGTCAGGGTCCTGGGAGGGCATCCACAATTAAAAGTCAATAGGGGAATTATAGTAGCTCAATTAAAAACAGTGAAGAAGGCTCAGGGAACTCAAAGCAGAGATCAAGCCTATGTATACCAGTTCTGGGAAGCAGAACTCCAGAGTGCAAGTTCCAAAAACAGTTTTATTTATGGATCAAAGGTAATCACCATCCACACAAAGACAGTCATTCAGGCACACATTCAAGGACTAACAAAATGAAACAAAATGTAACAAAATGAAAGGTGGAAGTAGATAGTGTGTTAAGGGGCTGCAGGGGAAGATAGTGGACCAATTTCAGATGCTGAACTCCAGTCAGGGGATACTTGGAAGAGAAGTGGCTGAACAAGCTGCCTTAGTATCATGGCATGGCCAGCAATCCTGAGGAGTCAAGCGAGACAGAGACATCTGTCCAACCTCAAGCAAAACTGAACTGTGAATTGAGGCATACTTATTGGGCAAAAACTGTCCTGGGGAAGAATTCGGAATTAAAGGATATCTTCCACGAGAGGAGAATAAGAAGGGAAGTTTGGCCAGACAACATCCTCAGATAAAGACGTATAGTTCCCAGAGGAACTGTTCATTTGTAAATACAAGGTCTATCACCCACCATCACTTTTATCAGTGAAGGGACCATACAGATTCTGATCTTTATTGATTTGTCCTTGGCTACATGCTCTTGAGCCCACCCATGCTGAGCCCCCCGGATCTCCTTATATGGTAAGGCTATTTTTCCACATTGGAGTGCCCTCTTGGCTATATGCTCTAAACATTCATTTTAATAGCACCTTGATATCAAAAAGAGAGGGGTGCAGGGAGGCTAGATCTCATGATTCTTATAAGAATTACAATTCTTATAATTCTTGCAAGGAGTTGCATATATCTCCCACATCCTTCTGCATATCGTATTCACAGTAGATGTCAGTACACATATCATAACTTAGGGGCAAAACAGACAGGAATAATGCGCTGGCTTGGTGACAGTGCCATCCACTTGACCAGATGGTGGGCAGTGTTGCAGTGCTCCGGTGGTGCAGCATTTATAAGCTGCATGCTGCAGGAATGCCACAAACCTACAGCAGCAGTGAAAAGGGCACTGTTTTGCCAGCTAAAAAAGGAGCAGCATTTGAGCCGGCAAAAAGCCAGATCAGGGCTCAAAGGGGCGGCATAGAGCCACCTCTTTACAGCCATCTGTTTCTGCCCTAAGTAATTCTTTGGCTGTGAACTGTAACACACTTTTGATGGTCCACACAACAAAAATAATTGACGAAAATAGTTTGGCAACCAGCAACACATAACAATCACATTGTTCTCACTGCAATGGAAGCTACACTAAAGGCTAAATGCTCTAAGAAACCAAATATGTTCCTATGTATAGGCATGCTCCAAAACATTTATAAAGACATTTTATTTTTTAGGTATGGTAATTACTGATGCATTTTCTTAGTGTTGCAGAACACTAAGGTTTTAAAAAAGGTATACTAGGGCAAATTCTCTTCAGACATTGACTTTCTGCTGAATGTTATGAAACTCAGGTCTTAACAATGCCATCCATGTATCTTGAGGCAATAATGTATTCCACAGACGAAGCAAAAAAATGTGATTTGGGATATAATTTTACCACAGATATAATTCATTATTTATTGGTTTGTCTTTTATATGTTGCATCAATCAAGGGGCAATTGTCAGATATCATCTGACAGTATTTTGATAAACCACTTTAAGACATTGTGATAATTGGTTTTGTATTATTAAGATGGTGGTATAGCTTTCCCTGGAGAAAAGAAACTGCATAACACATTTTGCTAATGATTAGGGCTGACTTTGGTTTTGGCTCTTTGCCAGAATCAGATCTGTTTGAAGAAAGTTGACCTTGCCTCACTAGTGATGCCTCTAGGTTGAATTATTCTAATATGTTCTCTGTGGAGAAGACAGCTCAAAAACTTCCACTGGCACAGGCAGAACATAGCAACAATAAAGCTTATAGAAACCAAGCAAAACTGTCTTATTACAACAATTCTCTTCTCATTACACTACGGGCCCTTTGGTTTCTGGAAACAATTAAAATGCTGGTTTTAATCTTTCAAGAGTGAAATGATCTGTGATCCAACTGTCTGAAGGACTGCCTGTACCTTGCCCCTGCATCAAGGTCTACTAGCCCATTATTAAAAGATGCTAGATTGACAGGTATCAGGAGCAGGACCACTTCTGGTGGTGGCTTCACACTTGAGATGTTATTAACACTGGAAATCCATTTGGCTTCATCACAATTCCTGGAGGGGTTTTTTTTTAATTCTTAAGACACTTTTTATTTCAATTGTATTTTATTAATTGCTGTGTATATGATTAATTTGTTTTGTTTATTTTAAAGGGATGTGTTTTATTTCATGATTGAACGTGACTTTGTGAATGTTATTATGCCCTGAAAAGTGATTTATCAAATAAATAAATAAATAACTCTCTCTGTAGAAAATAAATAACTCCTTATAGACATGAATTTTGATTATGGTTCTTTTGATTATAACTTGTATTTTGAGTGTTTACCAGTCTATGATGTTTTGCAGTATGATTTGCTATATACAATAAAGTTCACTTTATTACATCTTTATGAGAAACATTGCAGTGGTATTAACATTTACAAGCTTTCTCTGTTACATCAGCATCAGAATGCAGGGGGTGTTTCAATTTGGAAGGATTTCATATAGCAACCCACATGACAGCTGCAAGCTAAAACCAATTTTTTTAAAAAAATGCTTTCATGAAAAGAACAAACAAATCAGAACAGAAGTGCAGAACATAACTATGGCCATGAAAAGCAAACTTGTTGTTCCATGGCATGGACAAGTTACTTTTCTAGACTTTGTTATTTGTTGTTAACTTTCCCTGAGTCCACTTTGACTCATGGTGATCCTGTGGATGAGACATCTCCAGGACCCCCGTCCTCAGACTCCCTGCTCAGGCCCAGGCCTATTGCCTCCCTGATCAAGTCTAATTATCAGCCATGTTGTCTTCCTCTCTTTCTATTGCCTTTCACCTTTCCTAGCATCATTGCCTTTTCTAATGATTAATTTTACATTTTATTATCTTGTCCAGTTCTTTCATACCTGCACACCCCAATCCTAATCTTCTTCCTCTTTCTTGACTGCAGTATTGTGTTGTTTGCATATCTTAGGTTGTTAACATTCCTTCCTCTGACTAATGGGGTCACTAGGCGGGTGCAGGGAGTACAGGAGGTGTGGCCACACTAGGTGACACCATGAGATGGGTGACACCACCGGTCCTCAAAAACCTACTTTTGGCAGAAACGGGTTGTGGCATTCATCTGTTTCCTTTAAAATGTTTTAAGAGATGGTGGGAGTGGTGGCAGTAGGGTGAGGCTCAGTGGGAGGAGAAAGAAGAGGTCCCATAATTTTTAAAAATTAACATTTCAAATTTGAAAATTTTAATTTAAAACAAATTTTGATTTTTTTAAAAAAAGTATTCTTTATTTTTTTTAAAAAAAAAAGTCACATTTTAACCAACACTTCACTATGCATATGTAAATACATTTAGGTTGTGCATATGATATTGTAATTTGAAGGTATAAAGTTAATTTTGCTAGTTGTTTATGTCACAACTATTAACATTACATTCAATGGTATATGGGAATTAGGATTTACAAGTAACATTAGTGCAAAAAAGCATTACTAATGATTCTGTATGGTGTAAAATGAGAGGAGGTCAATGGGGGCAAGTGACACCAAGAGTTACCACACTGGGTGACACCAACACTAGGGACACCACTGTCTCCAACCTTCATTCCTGCGATACTGCTTTATCACACTAGGGGGCAAATGGGATTTAAACAACAGTTAAACTAAAGAAAATCAGGAAATGCCTGGTGTTTATCACACAACGTTTCCTGGTTTTCTGTAGTTTAATTCTCGTTTAAATCTCATTTGTCCCCTCGTGTGATAAAGCAGTTTGAGTCTAAGCCTGCTCTGTGTACAATATTTTCTGCACACAGGTTGAATAAATTGGGTGATAGCACAGTGGGTCCTTGTTATCCACTGGAGTTTGGTTCCAGGAGCCTCTGTCGATAACAAAATCCGTGGATGCTCAAGTTCCATTAAATATGGCATAGCAAAATTGTATTCCTTATATAAAATGGAAAATCAAGGTTTGCTACATGAAATTTATATCTTTTTGGAATATTTTCAAGCCATTGATGCTTGACTCGATGGATAAAAAAATCCATTGATAAGTTGGGCCAACTGTATGCAGCCTTGCCTGACCTCTTTGACAATTGGGAACCATTCTGTTTCGCCATATTTTACAACTCCCAGAATGCCTCTGAGGGATTCTATGAAGTGAAGTGGAAAAAGTAACATTTTCAAGCTCTAAATCTACTAGTCAACACTCTAACATATACAATACTAATGTAAAAGGAACCATAGAATATTATTATTTTAAACTCCAGGGTTAAAACCATAAAATATGTCAGCACTGCATAACAGAGACAGTGATAGTAATCTTGTACGTGTCCAATACTACTCAGTGAGAGGGCATTTTGTTCCTGGGTGGGGAGCAGGGAACCCAAGAGAATGGTTTCACAGCAGCCCTATAAATGACCTGATCAGTGACCTCTTGTCAAGACATCTCCTTTGATTCAGCCTCCATTTCTTTCTTTACATTCTATCTTCTTACAGTACAGGCTGTCACCCATCATATGCAATGCCTTTTGCAACAGAGATGCCTCAGCCTGTCCTGAGCCATGACCTTGGTCATGGGACTTCTCCAAGGTTAATTGTACAGGTGCTGCTGCCTTTTTATTATGAAGCATGACATGGAAAGTGCCTTTCATTCCAATTATTATTTGCCCTACAGGTAAGGCTAGAGTTTCCATAGAAATCAAATAGTTGCAATACGTCATCCACTCTCACAGTCTCACCTTTGCTGCCCCAGGCAGCAAAACACATACAAATATGTACATATGTCACGACACCTCCCAGCAGCCCTAAGTAGTATAGCCAATGGTAAGGCACTCTGGGAACCTCAACTGACACTCTAGAGGACCACACTGTTCACCCTTGGGCTGGCAAATGCTTGAAACCTTGTCTTGAGTTTTAGGTCTACAAGGTCATTTTTTTTTCTGCCTTGAGGTATCAATTATTAAAGTGAGCATGAAATAAAGTTATCCAGTTTAAAAATAAAATTTGTTTTTAAATACATTTAAATATATTGATGCCATAGATTTTCACACACTCACATCAACACCTAATTGTATTCACTTTCCTATATGACAATGTGGATTTCTGCAGATATGCCAGTAAAAACTACAAAGCCTTTTTCTGCAGAGTTTAAGGAGCTTTCAGCCACCTTCCCCTGCAAAAAGCCCAAATTCCTACACACTGCATGTGGCCAGAATGAGTTTTACTAGAATGAGTATTTTAATCATACAGATTAGCCCTAGGTCCCATGAAAGCCACCACAGTTAGAAGATTGATCAAAGCGTCCCCATATACAGCTCAATCATTTGCTTAATTTTCAAGGACAGTTAAAATGTTGCAACTGTGAGAGCGCCCAGTGTAAGTGCTAAAAACTATTTGTGGCAAACATGGGCTTGCTTATCTAAAGGCAAAAGACAAAAGGTGGGCTGCATTTCTTAGATACGTTTGCACAGTCCAGAAGGTGAGTCAAAGAGATTTTGCTCACGGAAGATTCTGACTCTCCTCTGTTTGTTTTGCTTCTTCACACACATGTACAGATACCTAGCCAGTGAGACACAACAAAATGAGAAGATTTGCTATTAATTTTTTTGTCCATTATTCCTCTACTAACTGCACAGGGCATTGCTGGTGAAGTAATAGTACTGCAGCCCTCTAAACTAATCCAGTCCCCACATAATGTAGGTATTCAATCTGCTGAGTCCTTTCCCCATGTACATAACCAAAGCACACAGCTCGCTTTACGGATGAAGCACATAGTGGCATTTTTTGTGTAATCCAAGATGCTATTCTGGCAACAGTGATTTAAATAAGGATTTACTTCAGAGTGTAAAGTTTTCAGATGTACAACCCTGAAACTTGGAACCCACCTTGAATCCCATTGTGGGAGAAAGGCAGGATATAAATCCTGGAAATAAAATAAATAAGGATTGTGTCAAACATTGATCCCTGAGTATCCAAACCATGATACCATAAGGGTTAAACGAGTGTGAAGACTAAAGGCAAAGTCATTTTTAAAATATTAATTTAAAATAATTAAAGCATTTGTTTGAGATGTCAGTTTCAGGAAGGTGCCCTTGTAAGGGAACATTCTGCACTTTCATTACACTATCCAGAAGACATTGCTTTAAAAGACTCTCATTTGCTTTCGTATCCTGGCTGTGTGTAGAATATTTTACAGCTTGAACGGACGGCTTTTCCATGGTGGTGGAAATTGCATGTTCCTCTGAGGTAAGAAGCTATGTTGGTGCACTGGTAGGATTTTCCATGTCAAATAGGCTTTTGCTGAGGAGCCAGATTAAATGGGTCAAACTGCTATTGGCAGGGGATCAGGGGTGACACTGATGAAGGACCTCTCACAGACAACAGCAATGGAACCCCAGCAACAGAGAGAGGCACAGTAAACCTCCCTTCTGAATATCTTTTACCATGAAAACTGTATAATAAGACAATCCAAAATGAAACAAGAGATAGTGCCAGAAGATGAAACTTCCAAGTCAGATGGCATTCAGTGAGCTACTGAGTTACAGCAGAGAGCCACTATGAATAGTGCTGTGGCTAATGATGCAACTGGACTCAAGACGAAAGGACATTGAGTTAGTATATGATCAGAAGCAAAAGGCAAGTCCAAAACTGCGCAACATATATTTTAGGAACATGGAATGTGAGAAGCATGAATCAGGGAACCTAGACATAGTAGTGATTGGCTTGGATCCAATTTAGGCGAAAGGCAGCAAATAAATTAGTCAATCAATCAACGAATCAATAAATAAATACCATGGATACCATACAACAAATTGCATGGGAATTCAAAATATGTAATTAGCATGAATGAAATAGACTCACAACCATTTTCATTGCTTAAAAGAACATGGCAAAGCTGCCTGCTTTCTCATTAGCATTAGCAATAGAACCATTAGCAGTATTAATACAAAAAAGACTCACAAATAAAACGAATTAAAATAAAAATATAAAATGTAAGATAAGTTTATTTGCAGATGATGATTTATTATTTATACCAAATCCAAACTATTATTCTGGATATCTGCTAAACATCCTAAATGAATTTCAAGCACTAATTTATTTAAAATGGATTATGAAAAATAAAAAATACTAAATATATATGACACAAGAAGATCAAATAAATCTGAAGAGAGTATCCAATTTATAAATTAGTTTCTCTGGATTTCAATACTTAGGAATTCTTATAATCATTTTTATAACTATACAGTATAACAAAATAGCAAATCTATTTACAGAAACGACGTTTAATATATGGTACAGGTATAACATTTTTAGCACCAGCATTCTTACCTCTCTGCCCTTTTCTGGGATACCTATTATTTAAGCAAAAACACATATATAAACAATACAGGAGATGGGAAGCAAAAGAAATATGTAGAAGTAAGGATTTATAAATCAATGGCAAACATATACAATCAGAATTACTTAAAATAAACTTAAACCAGTAAACCCATGGCTGCAATTAACACAAATAAATTCATTTTTGGCAAAACTAAATGGAACAGATGGCTCTCCAAGAGCTCTAGCTATATTTGAAACATATTGTAATAATAGAACAAGCAAAATAACAGGTCAGGTCTCAAAATTATGCCAAAAAATGCAAGAGACAAAATTTGGCAAATCGCAGAAGATGAGACTTGTTTATGAGTCAGATCTGAGGATAATAAATATCAGAAAAACAATGAGACTCAATCTGAAAAATACCCATTTATAAATAAATATCTGTTCAGGCCAGATAAAATGTGTTAAAATTATTCACAAATGGTATTATTATCTACTCTGACTTCATAAGATCAATAATGATATGTCAAAACTATGTTGGAGTGGTTGTGGGAAAATAAGCCATTTGGTACATATGTCCAAAGGTATTTGAATTCTGGGAAGAATAATTTGGGTGGATAAGCCAAATGTTAGGTCAAAAAGTTTATTTTAGAGGAAAAATATTATTTATTTCCATATCTGAAAGTGTTAATGAAGATCTACCAAATAAGGAATGTTGTAACACTTACCTTAAATGCCACAAGAACAGAAATTGTGAGAGCATGAAAAACATTAGACAATCTCTCAGTACAAAAGTGGCTGAACAAAATATGGTCCATAGCCCTTTCTGAAAAATTAACATACAAAGTGAGATTAGCAAGATGGGAAATAAAAGAAGATTTATTTGATATCACTTAGAAGCTATTTATTGTTTACATAACTCATGTTAATACTAGGGTTAGACCCCAACAAGTTCTCTGTTGGAAAAATTCTTATTAAAAGTTAGCATTACCTATGAACAACATGTAACAGTTTGGAAGACAATGTACACCTATGCTGATTGAAGGAATTAGGTGTATTAATTCAAATTTGGGGGATGGGAAGGCAGAAATGGGAATATTTATACCCCATTCCATGCCTTCAAAGGGTATTTTGTGCGCTCAGAGATTTTGATGGCTATTCCAGGGGACTGACAAGAGAGACTGGAAGTGGCTTTTAAGTTGATAGTTTTCCATCAGAAACTCAAAATAAAGATTTTCTTTATCAATATTAGCTTTCTAACCAGTTTAAGTGCATTTCCCTAAGCTAGCCTCTATGTCCACTTCCACTTCATGATTTACGGGAATCCTGAGTGAATGAAGAATCAATCATTCTTAATTTTTAACTGACTGCTGCTTTCAGCCATCCAAGTCTCCCCCATTTCCCTCCCCCATGTTTAATTCTTTAAAGGCAGCCCTAGATAAGGCATGTCTGTCACAACAATTTGGTTTTAGGATTTGAAGGACTTCACACACTGACAGTAATCAACCAGGTAATGGCTCCAATCTTGTATTATTATTACTAGGGGGACTTTTTTCATACTCCTCCTCTTCTCTGGCCTCATTTGTTGGCTATTGTGATTTTTCATTTTCTCATGATTTCCTTTTAGTCAAGTGAGCTAGGGAAATGGAATTCCCCTGAAGAGAGTGAAACTAATGTTTTCTTTAGACATGTGATCAGAGATTGCGAAAAATGGGAGAGCTGAGCCTGCAAACAGCCAGAGAAAGAAGACAAGCCATTGCCAGAGAAGGAGAAAACGGCTTACTGGAGTGGATATTTTTCAGAATCCCTCCAAGAGAGGAGCCGCTGCTTCACAGGGACCAAAGTTAGAAGGCCAGGCAAGCCATTCATCTTCTGACAGAATTAAACACATGTGCATTTGTTTGGCAGGCTCTTTGCTACCATGAAGACCTGGATGATCCTCATATGCCTGGCTACTATGGTGGCAGTAACCTTTTCAGAGGTGAGTAGTAGTTTACACTCACTAGCTCCCCACCCCAACCTCAAATTCTTTTACCAAAGCATAAAAGGATTATGATCAGATTTCTGTATATGGTGATGTCCTACTTATCTTTGTTGTGAATCATCATAACCAATTTTGGGCAGATCACATCAGAAGGCCCATCTGGACCAAACTTGGGTCTTCACCAACCCAAGGAACCTGAAATTAGGGTGACAAGAGAACATCCTACTAGGCAGGCTAGAATTCAAGCCATTCCAGGCCATTCAAAAGGCTCATATACGGCATGTCATTTTTAGGCATCTATCCCTGTTGTCTCCATGAGGTATAAGTGGTGTCAGAGCAAGGATTGAGGGGGCAACTGGCCTGCAGCAACGTAATATAACTCTGGGGTTTCTTTTCACATGCTTAGAATGCTCCTCTTTATCCTCATCAGTGCTAAAACTGTTTAACTGAAACAAAAGATGAAAAAAGACAGCCATCTGTCAATCCTCCACTGTGTAGCACTTGTATACCAACAAATAGTATAACTTAGGTTTTCCTCCGCCTTCTCTTATAAAGGAATGTAGATTGCTCAACAGGCATTTGTAAGATGACAGGAGGAGGAAGGGGGGGAGGAGGAGGAAGAATGTAGAGGCAATCGTTGGCTACCAGACTGGGGACAGGGAGGGGACAATAACAGTCTTGCCAAATCAAATCTTGCCCTTCCCATTAGCCTCAGGCAAAAGCAAACTGCTAAGTCTTCTAGCTTGTGTGTTCTTCCTCATTAATAACTTTCCCCATCTTAACCACATTCTGATGTTGCTTGGCCACATACAGTATGTCCCAGTTTTCATCTGAAATATTGGAGGATAGATTTTTAGGGAAGTCTTTTACATGTTCCCTTCCTGCATAACCATCTTGCTGTTTCTGGTCCTTATGTGGGTTATGTACTATTTTCTCCTCCTCTTCCTCCTCTGCTGCCACTGCCACTGCCTCCTCCTCAGATGACTGTTGGGCAATCTACATTCTTTTATAGGAGAAGGTACTGGTAATAGGCAGAGTGGTACTAGTACTACTTTCTGCTTTGATCAAGCCTCACCTGGAATACTGGTGGGCACCACAATTCAAAAAGGATGTTTACAAACTAGAGCATGTCCAAATGTTGAAGGGTCTGGAAACCCATGCCCTATGAGGATCAATGTAGGGAGCTGGGGATGTTTAGCCTGGAGAAGAGAGGGTTAAGAGGTGATATGATAACCCTGTTTAAATACCTGAAGGGATGTCATAGTGAGGAGGGAGCAAGCTTGTTTTCTGCTGCTCCAGATAGCAGGACCCAGAACAATGGATGCAAGCTCCAGGAAAAGGGATTTCACCTCAACATTAGGAGGAACATCCTGACATTAAGGGAAAACACTCCCTCAGAAAGTGGTGGAGTCTCCTTCTTTGGAGGTTTTTAAACAGAGGCTGGATGGCCATCTGTCAGTGATGCTTTGATTGTGAGTTCCTGCATGGCAGGGGGGTTGGACTGGATGGCCCTTGTGGTCTCTTCCAACTCTATGATTCTATTATTATTATTATTATTATTTATATAGCGCTGTAAATTTACACAGTGCTGTACATACAATCTTATAATTAGATGGATCCCTGACCTCAGGCTTACAATCTAAAAGGTTCTATGATTCTCATTATAATACAGCTTGAACCTCCCTTATGCAGAATTCTGAAATTCAAAATATTTAAAAAAACCAAAACCTTTTTCATGGGTGGATAAGATGGTGACACCTTTGTTTCCTGATGGTTTAGTGTACCAAAACTTTGTTTCATGCACTGAGGTATTAAAAATATCATATAAAACTAACTTCAGGTTATGTGTGTAAGCTGTATAAGAAATATAAATGAATTTGGTACTTAGACGTGAGTCCTGTCTCCAAGATATCTCATTGTGTGTGCGTTCTGAACATGTAGAAATTCAGGTATTCTGGAAAAAAAATAAAAAATCAAAATCCAAAATAATCCTAGTCCAAGCATTTTGCATAAGGGATTCTGTGTATGCTTTCAAGTTGCCTACTGATTTATGGTAACCCTATGTATATCATATGGTTTTATCAGACAAGGAATACTCAGAGGTAGTTTGCCAGTTCCTTCCTCTGTAACATAACCCACAGCACCTGGTATTCATTGGTGGTTTCCCATCCAATTACTATCCAAGAAAGATCCTGCTTAGCTTCCAAGATCAGAGGGGATCTGGTGCCTTTAGTGTATTACAATACCTGATATGATAGGCAGAGTGAGGTGACTGTCTTAGGCAACAGATGTTGGGTGATGGTAGTGGCGGCCTCCCAGCTGTACCTCTGGACTACTCTCTGTTTCACCATTCCTGTTTTTGGAGGGCAGAACTATATAAGGCAGACAACCTGTTCTGGGCTGCTTGACCATAATGGCAAAGGGTTTTTTTGATGCACTGAAAACCACTTTAAAAAGTGTCTGACATATTTTTCATATTTGGGGGATTTTTGTGAAAATTTTATTTGTAGAAAAAACAATTTATGTGCAGAAAAGAGTGGATTTTGTGCGTGCGCACGCGCGCACACACACACACTATTTTCTGCACAACAGTTGTTTTCAAAGACTGTTTCAGCATAAAAAGTAAGAAATCCTGTGGCATCTTTGAGACTAACTCAGAAAAAATAAATTTCTAGCATAAGCTTTTGTGCACTCCAGTGGACTGTATCTGATGAAGTGGAGTAGAGTCGACAAGAGCTTATACTTAAATTTTCTTTAAATTTTATGCTTAAAAGTGTATGCTTAAATTTTCTTATAATTTTTCTTTAACTTTAAATGCTTTAAATTTTCACATGTGGTGGAGGAAGTCTACATCCTCTGTGCTGAAGAAAGATTAATCTCTCCATCTAGACTAGTCTATACATGGGCTGGTCAGGGGATACCCTTTTGTCCTTTTTCCCAGGGAGCAAAATGTCTCAGGCCCACAGCTGTTGGACACTTATCGATGTGTGGTATGATATCATATAGGATGCTATCATTTGTACTCTTGAGTAGTGGTTTTGAAACTCTGGTCCTCCAGACATTAAGAACTTCAGTTCCCACAATTCCCGAACATTGGCCACACTGAGTGGGACTTCTGAGAGCTGAGATCCAAAATCTTGAAGGACCGGAGTCTGAGAATCACTGCTCTAGAGGATTTATCAGCACATGCATGTAGGGGGAAAGTGTGTTTTCTGTGAGTTCTGGTTCTGCCTCTTCACTTACCTGCTGATCTCTGCTGGATTCCAGTGCGTGGCCTATCCTGCCACATTGTACATAATCTCCTGCTGGGATCTGTTGTTATTTTTAATATTTGCCTATAATTCCAGTATCTGAAAGGTAGAGGATTCTGAGAGTTTAACAAATTAACTTTTACAGGATGTGGGTAGAATTGGCTAGGCAAAGTGAATCCTATAGCACCCCACTTTTTGTGAAGCACCAGCTGCTGCTTGTGAGAAGTGAATTCCAAAGTGCAACAGCCAAATGCTAATGTTAGGTTGCCACATGCCCCTTAAAGCTTTTCCTTTTTTACAGACTGAACAAAATTCCCATCAAAATCCTGTATTTCAGGATGTAAAGACATGTAATTGAGTAATGTGAGCAATACATTAAATTCATGGCTAGGTTAATGGAAAGCAATACAGTTGGCCCTCCGTTTTCATGGGGGAACTGTTCTGGACTCCCTGCGAAAACCGAGGCTTGTGCATATTCAAGCCCCGTAGGCTTGAATGTGGTGCGTTCCAGTGTGTTTGCCTGTGCGTGTGCATGCAGGCGTGCACCCCATTAAAAATAGCAGAGGCCAGCCCTCCATGGATTTCCAAGGTCACGAATTCGAGATCCACAAATTAGGAGGGGCAACTGTACTTTCATTTCATATATAGGTAGAACACAATTTCTTATTAGCTGCTTCCTGGTTGTCAACCCTGAATGTCACGATTTTTTATAATAATAATAAATAATACATAATTTATAAATAATAATAAATATTTATTTATATCCCGCCCCTCTGGGTAAGCACTTCCTTATTTTTGTTTTAGAATTCTGGCAACATTAACCAGCGTGTACATATCATGCCAGCAAAGGAATTCTTTTGCATAGTCTTTTCCCTAAGAATGCTGATATCAAATGCCATTTGTCTAAACTACGTTGGTCCTTGTTTTCACCACACTCCCTGGCATTAAGCCAGTAGCAGATGGTAGAAGAACAGGGTATCATTAAGAAGGTGAGACTAATAATCTAGATGATTAGTTCCTTTATGTGCCTCAGTCCTACTACATTATAGCTGTTAGCTGTGACTGTTAAATTATTTATTTGTTCTAGAGCAAATTAAACATGGCTTCTGCTTTTATAAGAGGCACATTTATTGATTTCAGTAAACAGGAAACCCTAGAGTTGCCTGATCATTTCCAAAAAAAGGCAGCCATGTGAGTGTGTTGCAGCAAAATCAACAGAGTACCTTATGTCACCTTAAATACCAATAACTCAAGATCAAAATAAGCTTTCATGTACTGAACACATCTGAGGCAGTGGGCTATGGTGCACAAAAGTTCATGCTGTAATAGATGTGTCAAATCTTTAAGGAGATGCAGGTTTCTTCATGTATTCTTCTAGTGAATACTTCTTTGACCACACTTCCTGCATCAAAGAGACTGGGAGAATAAAAGAAGCTGGGACCCACTTCCCATTCATGTTAATGAAAGCAAGGGACAGGAACTGCAAGGAGTGTTGAACACTGTGCAGCTATGACCAGGAATGGAATTCTGGCATGGTTCTGGCCCATGTTTCAGATAAGTGACTCAATAAAATAGCTGCTTGTTGTTGTTGTGGTGTCCCTTCAAGTCATTTTCAACTTATGGAGACCCTAAGGCGAATGGGGTTTTCTTCGCAGGTTTCTTCAGAAGGGATTTGCCATTGCCAGCTCTGAGTCTGAGGACTTTATAATATGGGGGAAATCAGGGGATTCAAAAGGCATTATCCAGGGAAAGTTGTGTGATTGTGGCTAAGATTATCACATGATATCACAATTAGAGAGGCCTTATCCCAGGAATAACCAGGGAATAACCAGCACCAAACCCCATGAATGATTTGTTGCTGGTTATTCCTTGGTTATTCCCAGGATAAGCCCTCTCTAATCGCAATGTGTGTGATAATATTAGCTGCAATCACGCAACTTTTCCTGGATAATGCCTGTTGAATCCCCCAATTTTCCCCTGTGTGATAAAGTCCTCAGAGAACATGACCTGCCCAAGGTCACCCAGTGGGTTTAATGGCCAAGCCAGGATTCGAACCATGGTCCCCAGAGTTGTAGTTAATGCTCAAACCACTACAGCCTGCTGGTCCCTGACTCTGAAGAAACAATAGTGGAGGTTGGGGTCTAGAAGACAGTTCCTATTTGAAACAGTTTCTATTTAACAAGGAACCATTCACTCATCTTCTGGGAGACTTATTTCTTCACAGTCTCTTGTATCAAGATGGCAGTGAGTGGCAGATTAGAGGACTCTGGAGATCCCCCTTTCTCCCACAGTTATGTAGTTGAAGAACTGGAGTTGCATGAAGGCATTATTTCATCCTACTCCTAATCCAAAAACAAATCTTTAATGTAAACCAACATCTTTTGAATTACACTTTTATCTTAGGGATTTCTGAAACATACCACATATACTAGGCTATAGGTCGACTTCATGTATAAATTGAGGGCAGATTTTGTGGCCAAAATTATGGATTTTGATATGACCTGTGGATAAGTTTAGGATAAAACTTTGGGGCATGTTACAAAGGATCTAAAGGATGATGCAAAGGAAAAAGATGCCAAAGAATTTACAAAATTCCAGCAAGCATCACTGTTTGTGCAAACACTAAAGGCTGGATGGATGAGAGAGTAGAGGGGGGTCAGTGTTTTCAGGACAGATTGCGCTCTTATCTTTCACCAGGTGATGGTTTCTTTTTAAATAAGAGTTAAACTACAGTACTTATGTTCATCCGTGGATAAGTCGACTCAGGTTTTTTGGGTCAATTTTTTTGACTAAAATTTCTAGACTTATACCTGAGTGTTTACAGTACTTAGCAGTTGCACAGAAGTATAAGAGTTTACTAATGGACTTGTTTCTCCACAATGTTTTGCATCAAGGAGGCACCAGACACTGAAAGGACAGATACCAGCACCAAGAACAGGGATTCTGGAGGATTCTGGAGTTCCCTTTGGAATAAACTGACATCCTCTAAGGTGTGACAGACAATTCAGATTAAGAACAAGAATTAATTACTTTCCTTCGTTTTTCACCAACAAATCATAATTAATTTATCATGCTTAAATTTTAACTCCTGCCCTGTCTCAACTTATTATTATTAGTAGTAGTAGTACAATTACTACTATTGCTAGTATTAACAGCCTGATTTTCCACAATAAATTAAAACTAATAGGATTACAAGAATAGAATAATGCAATAAACACAACAATAAAAGATACAGGATATCTGAGTTCAGAAAAAGAAAACCAGTACTAATGATTTCTGCCTGTATTTCCTATATGTAAGAAAACTAGTCCAAAAACACAAGAGTATAAAAACACATCTTTGAGTGATGATCACCAACATTTTTTTTCAATTACTTTGGAGAACTACCCCAGGTCTTAATACAGTAGCTAGAGTCCTTTTGGCATCTTAATAATAATAATATTAATAATAATAAATATTTATTTATATTCAGCCCCTCTGGGTGAGCAATCGGGGCGGAGTACAACATTTAAAAATACATACAGTTAAAATAACACTTCAGTCTCCCCTCCAACCCCTTAAAAATACATTAAACTAAGAATAGGATTTAAAACAGTAAAACATTAAAAGATAAACATTAGACAATAATAGCTCTAAAAACTGGGTAAGTGGGTGGCCTCAAGAGTATCAGTGTCTTGGTAAATGGGGCTGGAGGGACAGTAGATGACAGAAAGTTAATCGTTTTCTGGGAAGGCCTGCCAGAAGAGATGCATCTTGGTGGCTCTCTTAAAGCTGTCCAAAGTTGTAATAAGGTGCATCTCATCCGGCAGGCCATTCCATAGCCTGGGAGCAACGGCAGAGAAGGCCCTCCAGGAGGTCTGTGCCAGCCTAGTTTTCATAGGCTGTAGCAAATTCCTCCCAGAGAACCGAAGAGTGCGAGGGGGCTCATATGGGGAGAGGCGGTCCCTAAGATAAGATGGACCTGAGCCATGAAGGACTTTAAAAGTCAAAACCAGCACCTTGTACTGTGCCCAGAAACTAATTGGCAGCCAGTGGAGAGATTTCAGCACAGGTGTTATGTGCTCTCTCCTAGATGCGCCGGTAACTAATCTGGCTGCCATATTTTGAACCAGTTGAAGTTTCTGGGTGAGGCACAAGGGCAGTCCCATGTAGAGCACATTGCAGTAATCTAAACGTGAGGTGACCAAAGCATGTACCACAATTTCCAGGTCCCTCATCTCCAGGAAAGGGCGCAGCTGGCTTATCAGCCGAAGCTGATAACAGGCACTCCTGACCGTCGCAAATTTTTTAAAAAATCCTCTTCTCAGGAAATCACATGAAGGGTGTGGGCATGATACTGCTTCTCTCCCCCTTTCCCCTCCCCCTTGTAGTGATCACAACTGCCAGCATCCTCCCAAAGTTGGCTGTTGTGTGCTCATTCACACAGCAGCTGGCTTCAAGGTGGTTGAGAGCCACGATTACTTGTACCCCCACTTCCTCCTGAAGCGCAAGGCTTCTGTGTGAATTTGCACAGAGCAGCTAGCTTCAGGAAGGTGTTGGTGGTTGTGTTCACTGTAAGGGAGAGGGGAAGATGAGCAGAGTCATGCCCACTCACACCCCGTGACTTCCTGAGAAGTGGAACTGCAACAGAAGGGACCTATTGCATGAAAGTAGTAATGGGATAGCAGTGAGAGTGAGAACCTCTTCACAGACTTTCCCCATCAGTGAACAAATGTAGTAACAAATGGAATACAAGGCAGCAGCCAAACAGACACAGTGTTGTATGATAAGTACAAAACAAAAATACTTTTGTCCTGTTAAAATTCTGCTTTTCATCCTTGTGTGATAAAGTGCTTAGTTGCTGATTTGGTTACACAACTTCACAATTCAGTAATGAAAGGACGTTGCACGACAGCTGTGTAACTCCATATGAGTAAAGTGACACTTCTCAGTGTAGAATCTTGGCTAATTTCAGAAGCATACGTTTTGAGTTATGATAAACAAGAGTGCATAGATTTACTCATGGGGATTTATTTCTGCATGGCATTTACATCAAGAAGGTAGCAGATGACCGAATAAGACAATCGATAACTTTTCTTCCCCCTCAGGATCCTGGGAGAACCAAAGAACCTGACCTGTCTTCAAACACAGACAGAAACAGCAAGGATATCGAGGCACCCTCGTTGTGGACACTATTTAAAAAAAGACTTGGGTTCACTGAGGTATGATGCATAATCCAGATTAGAAGGGGAACTGATTATTTCACCTTTATTTTCAGCCCCAAATTATGTGTAATTTATAGTATTTAAATTTTAGCTACAGCCCTTGTTCAAATAAATTGATCCTCTTTCAGCAACAGGAATTTGAGAATGCTAGACAGGAGTCTTTATTCTGATTTTGAGATTTTTGCAATAATTCCTGGATTTCAACTCATCTTTTCAGTTTCTCAGTGCTAATCATTTGTAGGCCATCAGCTATTTTTTTAGTATTTTATCTGATGCAAATAACTTTGGGTGAGTGTGTGCACACACACATGCACACACATACACACGTGCTCTTTTTCTTTCACTTATTTGTGGCAATTTTAGTTGGGTGACAAAGCAAAGCTCTGCAGCTGCATACAACCACGCCCCCCCCCCCAGCTATTTTTGCATGTCTGGGCTATTCCAGACTTCCCAGGATGAATTGCTTTTCTAATAAACTTTCAGGAGTGGCAATTACCCTTTTAAATAAATTGTAGCCATCCACTTACCTGAATGCCAGTGTGGTCTAGTGATTTGAGTGTTGGACTAGGACACTGGGAAACCAGGGTTCAAATTCCTCCTCAACCATGGAAACTCATTGGGTGATCTTATACAAGTCACACACTCTCTTCCTCAGATGAAGGCAAAGGCAAACACTTTCTTAACAAATTTTGCCAAGAAAACACTGTAGTATCAAATGAGAGCTTTCCTCCCCATTCAAATAGCCAATGTGGGCAAGGGGCAGCTTTCTCTAAGCTATAGCAGAAGGGAAAGTATTGTATTTTCCCTTTGTGCCAGTGGTAGTTTGCTCCGAGCTTTAGTCCAGACTTTAAAGGAGCTGTCTTCAGTGCTGAACTCTATTCCCTACATAGGTTCAGCATCTTGGATAGCTTTTTTCAAGTTCACACTAAAACCCAGAGAGAATTATTTGCTGCCCTGATGATATAGAAGCCAGCAGCCACCACTGAATAAATGCTGTGTAACATGTATGAACTGTAATGCTATCCTACTGCATGCTTGACAGGACACTTCAGTTAAGAACAGTGACAATGGAGAGAGTATCACAGCATCCACAAAAAGAGGAGAAAAAGACTGGAGTGATGAGAAAGAGGAAACAGATCAGGCGAATGCTGCATCTCCTGAAGTACAAGTGGAAGAAAAGGGTGAGACAGAAGAAATGGCTCATGTTCATGCTGCATCTAATGAAATACAAAAAGAAAAAGTAGATGAGGGTACCAAAGCTGCTTGCAAGCAGACTCTTGGCTTTGGGGATCCCTTAACAATGCAAATATGTCTGAACACCACAGAAATGCCTCCGATAGCATCAACCACAGTGTATCCTACCACAATTCCCACAACACCAGCAGCTACTATGTGCCCATCCCAGAAGTGCCTCCCACCACGTAATAACCCATGGATCGCATGTACTAATCCCACTCCAGAAGATGACACAAAGTTGGCTGAGGCTCTCACTAAGTTTGCAGTGGAGTTCTACAAAGCTGCCATCCAAAATGAGAGGCATGGCTCCAACTTGGTCTTCTCGCCCATCAGCATTTCAACAATGCTCTCCAACCTGTTACTAGGTAAGACTATGCAGTCAAGTATGTATATAATTCCGGGAGATTTAGAGTCAATGCATCTGTTGTTGCTGCTGCTGCTGCTGCTTTCTTACAGATCTGGTCACAGTAGTTCATGTTTTAGCTCTCAATTAGATTACTGTAATGTTACCTCTCAATTAGATTACTGCAATGATCCCTACTTGAAAAGTGTCTGGAAGCTGCAGCTAGTGCAAAATGCAGCAGCCAGACTTGTGTCAGGTGTGCATTTTCAAGACCATATAATACCGGTTTTGCAAGAACTGCACTGGCTTCCAATTTGCTCTCAGGTTCAATTCAAAGTGCTGGCATTGACCTACAAAGCCTTAAATAGCTTGGAGCCAGGATATTTGAAAGAGTCCCTTTTTCCATATAAGCCTGCCAGAAATCTGAGATCTTCAAAGGTGGCCCTATTGCATGTTCCAACACCTCATACATTTACATATAATGGCTTTCTCTACAGTAGCACCTTAATTGTGTAACTCACTGCCCAAGGAAGTTAAGTTGGCCTGGTCTCTCTCAAACTTCCAATGGACAGCCAAAACTGTGCTTTTACACATAGCATTCAGTATTTGAAATTGTTGTTTTATCTGTTTTAAAACTAGATTCTAGGATTGTTTTTAGACTGCTTTTAGGAGTTTTTGAAAGAGTAATTTAATGTGTTTTTTTAAATTATCTTTGTACTGTTTTAATAGGTTTTTATTTGTTCATTATCTCAGAAGCCCTTGTGTGCTGAGATGCAATACAGAAATACTTTAAATAAAATATTTTATTTTAAAAAGTAAATAATATATTGGCAAATATATACCAGCCTGAATGGGTGTGTTTCAGCCCTTCCCAAACTGGTGCCCTCCTGATGTGTTGTACTATAACACTCCTAATCCCCCAGCCTCTGTTATAAAATGGCCAGAAATTTCAGGAGCTGTAATCCAATACATCTAAAGGGCATGAGTTTGGGGACAGTTCAAAAGACAAGACTTAGGTTTCTTCTGCTTCTTTCCAAGGTGTTTGTGCTGCACTAGTATGTTAAGTGTACCAGCTCTTTTATACTGCTTGTTATTGTTGAGAATTGAGGAAAACATGATGAGTTGGACCCAGACATAGTTATACTGGAGGAGAATTATCTAGTTAGTGGTTAGGCTCAATTAACAGTTCCTTTAAAATCTGGACTGAAACCAGGAAATGGTTCACTGCCCTGTGGACATGGAAGCCACCAAAAAAGGTAACGCTACTCACAACAATAATCCCATTAGCCCCAAATGGAAGCATTGATGGCTCTCTCTGTATAATGTGGACAATCAGAAGGTATCCTTGCACTACGAAGAGGGAGAGATTGGTATTCTGGAAAGGTAACATTTGAAGCAGGCCTCAGACTAACACTTGCAAATGCTTGGGAAATAATTTCCATGCTGAGGATCACCATTACAAAATGTGAACATTCTTGATTTAAAGAAACAGAGGCTGTCCTTGTCTCCATAAAATTTTGGCTTGCCCAATTATACTCTGTGAACCCATGTCTTTGCTACACAGGAACCTGTGATGAAACCACAGACCGCCTTGAGAAGCTACTCTTCTATCCTGAAAAATTCACATGTGTCCATAAAGCACTGAAAGCCTTTAGCAAATCAGATGCCTTGATTTCAGCCAATGCAATTTTCTACCAACCAGGTGAGTTAAATTGGTAGTCTCAAGGTTTTGTTGTTGTTGTGTGCCTCTGAGTCATTTTTTACTTACGGTGATCTTAAGGCAATCTTATCATAGGATTTTCTTGGCAAGTTTTTTCAGAAGAGATTTGCCATTGCCATTCTCTGAAGGTGAGAGAGTGTAATTTTCCCAAGGTCACCCAGTGGGTTTTTGTGCTCAAGCAGGGACTGAACCCTGATCTCCAGAGTTGTAATCCAATGCTCAAACCACTACACCATGCTGGCTGTCAATCAATTTCAAGATTCCTCCACATCACTTTCACTCAGATAAGGTCTAATTCATAGATGTACGTGTGTCTCAAAACACAAAACATTATGGAGTTGAAGGCCTTCATGGCCAGCATCCATAGTTTTTTGTGGAGCTTTCGGGCTATGTGGCCATGTTCTAGAAGAGTTCCTTTCTGACGTTTCGCCAGCATCTATGGCTGGCATTCTCTAAAGAGAATGGCTGGCATTTCCTATCTGCCCTGAAAAACATCCCAGACTTTCAGGGTGAAGAATCTGCATGTTGGGTCACGTAGTTTATCACAAGGGGACCATATGTACTTTCATCCCAATAATGATTAAAACGTCCACATCCTGCAAAAGCACGCAAATGCGCGAATAATTTTCACATGCAGAACACAATAATGCATTAGAGGCTCCTTACTAAAATGGGAAAGAGAGTAGAATATGTATTTGGTTTTCACACAGATGCATGTAAATCCTGTTGATGGTTTGAGAATTGAGTTTTTGCACGTGTGCACAGAAGAATTAGTCGTGTCACCAGAGCAAGAATGGCAACAAACAAAATCAGAGAAATAAACAATTTTCTTTACACAATTTTCTTTATAAAAATATACTGTACTGTCCCTTACTTTCCCAGAAATGGTATCCAACCTAAGTAAACCCTGTTTATAATTATTATTTAAAATAAATTTAAATTGTAAATAAATAAATGTGAAATATAGGAGTAGGGCAGGAATGAAAAACTTTCCACCAGCATACATTAATTAAAACCATGCTCTTTGTTTCTTATCTTTTTAACTTGCCATCTCTGGACTTAGTCTTGCTGGAAGATTTTTTTTGTATTCTCTCTTTTCCTCCTTAGATAGATAGATTTTCCTGCATGTAAATCCTACTGTCTCCCCACTTTCAAACATCACATTTGCTTCAACTGAATCATAGGGCAATAACTTTTCAAATCAGAGAACAAACCTTGTGATTCAGATTACTCCCCATTTTAGAAAGTTCTCTCTCATACAAAGATTTTCTCCTGCCCTGCCTCCTCTCTCAATTTTCTTTGGAAAGATGGTGAAATAAAAATTTCTTCTTTACCTGAACTATTCATTAGCTGGATTAGGATACATCCTCTATGTATATGCAGTTTAAAGACATTTGTAAACTTTTGTTTAAATGGCAAGCTACTTGGTGTTGTTTTTCAATCAGTCTCAGTTCTTAGAGAAACTTAGGGGCTGTACACACCGGCATATTTGGCCAGGCTGGGGGTGGAGTCAAGGCTAGCATCTACACGCCACATGCCCCATGCTGACATGATGCCGTGCACCACACCACACAGGGGGGCGGCATCACAGCACTCCTCTGTCACTGCGTCTGCATGATGCAGCACCAAAGGAATCCTGTAAAGCCATGGCGCTTCAGCTATCATGCCCTTTGCAGGATGCAAAAATGAGCTGCTTTTTGTGGCTCCTTTTTGCACCCTGCAAAGGCCAGATCAGGGCTGTGGAATGCGGTTGCCACAGCCTGAATCTGGCTGTAAAAGAGGCAGTTGCAGGCTTCAGCACTGTGTAAATTTACAGTGCTTTATAAATAAAGTTGAAGAAGAAGAAGATGAAGTAGAAGTAGTAGCAGTAGTAGTAGTAGTTTCAACATTTCTACTGGACTACTCTGCTAATTAAAAGGTACACCCTAACAGGCTTGGCTTTGATATTTTTTATATTTAAATATTTTTATTTCCTTAACAAAGCTTAAAGTCTTGGGAAAGTTGAATTGCCATACAAGTCTTGAATGGTATGTTTTTATGTTGAGGTTTTTTGGGGGGGGGGGGGTAATCATCAATATATGAAAATGCTTTGTGACAACTGAAATTTGACATTGGTGGATGCATGAGAAGTATTCTAATTAGTATGTGTTGCCAGTGGACAACAACGTCCTGCAGAGCAGTTCTATATATAGTTGTAGACATGGGATCTTTGAATTTAGTGCAACATTCAGACTGGGGTCAGTCTTCATCAAGCATAGAGCAGCCCCATTGAAATCCAAGGGGACAACATGCCTAGCTTTAGCCTAAATGAATTAAATGGTTTTACTCTAAGCATAATCTGGATTCAACTGTTCATGTTAAGTAGTGGTTGTCAACAGTCAGTTTATATATTTTAAATGTATGAACTGTCAAAATAATGGTGGGAAAAAGCATTCCTATACACTCCTTCTTTAGAGATTTTTTAATGGATGCAGGATGGCCATCTGTCAGGAATGCTTTGATTGAGAGTTCCTGCATGGCAAGGGGTTGGACTGAATGGTCTTTGAGGTCTCTTCCAACTCTGCATCTACACTGGAGAATTAATGCAGTTTGACACTACTTTAACTGTCATCCACAATGCCATGGAATTGTGGTTTTGTGAGACATTTAGTCTTCTTTCTCAGATAGCTCTGGTGCTACAACAAACTACAAATCCCAGGATTGCATAGGATGGATCATGACAGTTAATGCAGGGTCAAACTGCATTAATTCTGAATTGTGGCTGAAGCTTGACTGGCTGTTTGTTGTAAGAGACAATATCTGGTAAGGTAACCCTTGAAAAACAGATGGATGGCTTGAGTGAATATTTTAGCTTCTTCTGTCTTTGGATTTTTGAAACACAGCATTCAAGTTGGACAGTGAATTTCGCAATCTGACATGGGAATACTATCAAACCAAGGTGTCACCTCTTAATAACAACAGCAACCAGGCTGTGCTTGACATCAATGCCTGGGTGAGCAAACACACTGGCGACAAGATCAAGAAGCTCTTTGATCACCTGGAGCCAGATGTTCAAATGGTGCTTCTCAATGCTGTTTACTTCCAAGGTAAGTAGAAAGTTCTTAGAGGCTTCCCTATCCAGCATGTGATCTTGGTGAAATTGTTTTCCAGACTGGAGAGAAAGCCCCAGGGAACCTCTTCCTGCCAGCCTGCCTATCACTTGAACAGCTATCCCCCCAGCGCACCATTGAGTGGACGGATGGCACCCTCCTACACTACCAGACACCCGCACTGGGTGACACCAACATTAGGGATGCCACTGCTCTGACCTATGGCTTCCCTACCTTTCAGCACAGCACTGAAGTGACAAAACATGTGCTCCCAAATAAATTACAGCTCTCCCCCCTTTCCTCAGCTTGGCATCTCTTAGGAATCCATCCCATCCCACATATCTTATTTGCTGGTGCATAACTGTTTTTAAGACCTCCCTGCCCCCATTTGAAGCTTTCAAATTACACTGAAGACAACCTTTGAGTAGTGCTCCCTGATAAACATTATATCTAAAAAGATTAACAAATAACTAAATAAACCCTTTTTAGTGTTAGGGGGCATTTGAAAGTATTTTTTCATACATGTGTGTTGTTGTTGTTGTTGTTGTTGTTGTTGTTACCCCCCCCCCAGTGGATATGTTGTTAACCTATGGTGACCCTGTAGATTAGACAGTGTCCTCCACTGCTCTGATTATTTCCTGCAAACTCATACCTTTGACCTCCTTAATAGAGTCCATCCATGTAGCATGCAATATTCCTCTCTTTCTGCATCCCTCCACCTTTCTGAGTGTTATTGTGTTTTTTCCCCAGTGAATCATGCTTTCTCATGATGTGTCTGAAGTACAACAGCCTCAGTTTTGTCATCTTGGCTTCCAGGGTGATTTCTGGCTTTATCTGCTCCAGGACCCATTTGTTTGTCTTTTTGGCTGTCCATGGCATCCTCAGCACTCTTTTCCAGCACCACATCTCAAATTAATTTTCTTCCTATCTTCTTTCTTCACTGTCCAGCTCTCCCATCCATACATGGTAATAGGGAATACAATGACATGTATGATTCTAATTTTTATGCTTAGTTGTATAGCTTTGCATTTTAGGGTCTTTTCTAGTTCTTTAATAGCTTCTCTCCCCATTCTTAATCTACTACTTATTTCGTGGCTGCAGTCCCTGTTCCTATCAAAGTTTGTTCCAAGGTATGAGAACTCTTTTACTATTCCTATTTCTTCATTGTCTAGGTTGAATTTATATAGATTCTCCATGGACATTATTTTTGTTTTCTTTATGTTCCACAGTGAGCTTGCTGTTGCACTTTCTTCCTTGATCTTCCTCAGTAGTTGTTCCAGCTCTGTGAGGGCCTTCCTTAGTAACAGTTCCAGGTTTGCCCTATATATATGGCTATATTTATCTATGGGGCTTTACAGACCGCCTAAAAAGAGCGGTCTGTAGCATCCTGTTCTTGCTGCAAACCTTCACCGCAGCAAGGTGCACAGCAAAAAAAGAGCACCCCTTCTGTGCTCTTTTTTAGCATCGCAGTTGCAACGCTCTAAAGGCAAAAGGTGCCATAGGGCACCTTTACGCCATCACAACTGCGCCGCTCTGTATAGAACTACGCATTTGCAACAGCGTCATCACTTATAAAGGGCGCTACATAATGACGCAGGCGTTGTTATATGCTAGGGCTGGAGAGCATACAAATGCTGCGCACTCCCCAGCCCTAATCACGCCGCAGGGATGGCCCACCACAACTATATCTATATATCAATGGGGCTAAACAGACGGGCAAAAAGAGGTGCTTTCAGGCTGGCTTGAAGGTGTGGCATTTAGATGACACATGCCTTGAAGCTAACAGGAAAGTGCCCTTTAGGTGCCTTATGCAGAGAAAAGCTGTTTCAAAAAGAAGCAGCTTTTTCTGCTTCTTCCTGGCTTGAAGCCATGTCATGTGATCATGACATGAGCACTCCAGCTGCCTTGGGAGCCGGTGGTGCAGTTGGTGGGGTTTCAGTGTGGCTTCAGAAAAGGCAGCTTCAAGCCACTTTTTCCTGCCCATCTGTTTCACCCCAATATCTGTCTGTCTGTCTGTCTGTCTGTCTATAGGCCAATATATATAACAATTGCCCAATGTGTGTGTGTGTGTGTGTGTGTGTGTGTGTGTATCTCATACACCCTTTGGAAATAGATCCACTCACATATGGTTAAGATCCTAGGCAGTGTCATCCCATTAAAGCCTGAACTTTTTTTTACTAAACATGACAAATAGATTAGAGAAGGATCTTGAAAAGAAAAACTGAAGATAATTCTCTACATAAAAAACTTGAATTCAAATTCTTCACTTTTCCAGCCAAATGGAAGACTCTGTTTAAAGAGAAAAATACAAAGCTGGAAGAATTCTACCGTCCAGGCCTCCCTACCATCAGGGTGCCCATGCTGATGAGCAAGAAATATCCAGTGGCTTCCTACTTTGACAGCATTCTGCAAGCTAAGGTAATGCCGAATGGGGTGGAGAGGGCTGTCATTTCCATCCCTTACACTCCATATATGTTAGAAGGCAGCATCAAAAAATTGGTTGAGGTGGGCTACAATAACAAAGAAAACTGTGGCCTAAATCCTGTTGATTGTTCTGCCTAGAGTAGAATTGAATCAGCTGGATTTACCTACATATTGACTCGCTATTAATAATTGATTCCATGAGTCTACTTTAATTGGGATTGTCTAACAGGATTCTAGCCAATGTATGAGAACACAAGAGACATGTCTCACATGCATTGGTGTGATTTAGTGGGACGGCTTCCATCCAGCCTTGGGAATTATCATTTTGAATGAAAGGCATAAGAAACCACTTCGGTACCCTTATTAAACTACATTTGCCAGGTTATTTTACATCAAAATTTAACTGTTTTCACATTAATTTAAAAGTTCAGGATAGGTATGCTCTTTGCTGATATCTTAATATCCCTATTCTCTACTGTTTCCTCCATTATACCTAGGCTTTGTCTAGTGGGTTTCAATGTACAGAACAGGCCCCTGGTAATGAAATGTGCAACATCTGTAGAGGTGGTTCTCAACCTTTGGTTCTCCAGATGTTTGGGTCTTTCATCTCCCAGAACCCCCAACTGGCATGGTCAGTGGTCAGGAAGAAGAAGTCCAAAACAGGTAGAGGACTAAAGTTCAAGAAACACTGGTTAACAGTGTCCTCTCCCAAAATACATTTTATGGTTTTTCCAGTGCACCCTGTTGAACTTATATTGCTCTCCCTGTGGTGTTTGTATAAGGAGAATGAAATAGACAAATCTAGGAATGTGGAACATGACATATGTATTCATTGAAAATGTGGAAACCAATGCTCATCTAAAATAGGGCAAACAGGAATATGGAAGAGAGACAAGAGGCTAATGGGTTGTTTTGCTTTGCCAGGTTGGTCGATTTCAGCTGTCCCACAACATGAGTCTGGTTATTATTGTGCCTCGATCCCTATCTCAGAGCCTCTCAGAGGTGGAAGAGCGTCTCAGTGCAGATGTCTTCAAGTCAGTGATGACCAAGCTGGAGAATATCCCTTTCAAACCTACTATTGTGTCTCTGCCCAAGTTTAAGGTGGATTCTTCCCAGGACCTCATGGAAATAATTGGAGGAATGGGTAAGAAGAATGAACTTGGTGTGTGCGTTGACTATAGTGGTGGAAGCATTTCTTTGTGTTCAGGGTCAGTGAGTGATATGAGTGATGCACAGAATGATGCAGAGAGAGACAATCCCTACACTATTCTATGGCCCCATTCACACTAGCAGTTTTGTGATGAGTAGATCTGAGGAAATTCGATGATATAATACCGAATCAAAGTTCCCAGTATGTTTACCCAGATCGAATCTCTCCATGGAAATTTAACCCTGATGAAGTTCATATTACCATTTGTATCGATTTAAAATAGAGGCCCCATTTTGCTTGTTCTCGGGTGTTGTTGGTTTTTTTACACTGTCAATCAAATGGTGCTCATCTATGTCACACTTTTTGGCCAAACCCCTCTCAGCCTCAGACGGTGACAATGGCAAGCCCCTCAGAACAACCCTTAGCAAGAAATCCTGGGATAGGTTAGCCTTGGGGGGAGTCACATTCTCTCAGCCATATAATTATATAATAATAAAATCTCTCAGCAATATAATATGTGTAAGAGAGCTTTAGTTTGCACCATCTTGGGAGCAGAATCTGTTGTGGTTTTATTTCTTGAGAAAGAGGAAAAAAAGAACCCCTACCCCACTAATAGGTGTGTTTTTTTAATTTCAAGAGATCATTCACACTTTTGTCATACTGATGATGCAAGTATTTAAAGGTGCAGCCTACTGTGGCCATGCAATAGCAAATATGTGCATAAGCTGTCAAACTTTATTTTTCAAAACAAAAATTAAAAAAAAAAACCCCCACCATCTAATGATGTTCTCAGGAGAACCCCCACCCTGGCTTTGGTGAACTCTGGGCTGGGAATCAGACATTGGTGCAGATAAGGGGACTGATGGGCAGAAGAAGAAAAAAAGCCAGGCTGCTCTTTAAAGAGACCACTTTCCAAAGCATGGGAAGTTTGAATCCACTGCATTTCTGGAACCACTTTTTTCACTCCCACAACTGATGGAAAAACAGTGGTGCTTGGCTGTTAGGGAGAGAGCAAAGGGGTCCCTCCTGGATGCCCCGAATAGAGCAAGTTCCCATTGGCAGCATCCTGATAAAATGTGGTGTTTTGGAAAAGAAACAGGGAAAAACTCCATCTTTGACAAACCAGGTTAAGGGGGATTTGTGCCAGCCCTCTTGAATTCAGGTTAGGGAAAAACAGCACAATTGTGAGCAATCCCCTTTTAAACTGGTTTGCAAACCAGTTTATAATGTAATGTGTATATCTAGTACGCTCCTTTCTGGAACATGAAGAATTTATCACCCTGAACTCCCATAACTCCCAGAATCCCCCAATCACAACCAGTGGAAAAGTTACATTTTGTACCACAACTTCCAAAATCCATCAGAATTTTGCGAGTTATAGTCCAAAAAAGTAACTTTCCCTAACTCTGTTCCTGTTCAGTATGGACAGTATTGAAGTTGGGGAGTGGTGTTCCTGTACCAATTTGAAAGCTAGCCAACTTCTCTTCACCTTGGACTTGTGGGTCTTGGAGAAACAGAACCAGTCTTTACAAAAAAATAAATAAAAGAGAAGTAACAATGTGGTATACTAATGGAAGGATGTCACTAATGTCACACATTGTATAATGGAATATAATGGAAGACAAAGCTAGCGAAGAGGGGGGTAACTAATCACTGATCACTACAGGCTGAGTTTCCCTTATCCTAAAAATTTTTTTTTTCAGATTTTGGAATATTTGCATATACATAATGAGATATCGGAGATGGGATCTAAGTCTAAACATTAAATTCGTTTATGTTCCGTATGCACCTTATAAACATAGCCTGAAACTAATTTTATACATAATACTTTTAATAATTTTGTGTGTGAAACAAAGTTTGTGTATACCAAACCATTAAAAAGCATAGGTGTTAGCCACCTATGTGGACATTTTTGGATTTTGGAATTCCAGATAAGGAATTCAACCTGTACTCAACCTGTACTGTACCTGTTCTGTATTCACTTTCCGGGTCA
This sequence comes from Urosaurus nigricauda, assembly GCA_034509955.1. NCBI lineage: Eukaryota > Metazoa > Chordata > Lepidosauria > Squamata > Phrynosomatidae > Urosaurus > Urosaurus nigricauda. The sequence continues at coordinate 123,131,595 of JAOEGL010000001.1, read as the reverse complement.
AAGCAGGAAGCAATAAAGCACAAAGATAAGCTCTTAATGTTGCTGAGGACTTTTACAGAATAGGCTTTACTTGTAAATAAGCAATAAAGGGGATCTTTATCAAGAGGAAGGGCATTGATAGTTAATAGAATACTACTTTCCATGTTTTTGTGAGACTTCCATGTTAATTCTACTGCCAGTCAATCAAGCAAAAGCAATGTGTCAATGGCACCACATAGCTCAAGTATTCAAGCACATTGTGCAGACTAATGCTAGGAACTAGTCCCATGAGTTCTTATCTGCAACCCCCAGCTTTCACCTAGAGAAAATTTCCAAAAAGGAGAGAGAGCTCATTATTGCATACAAGCTAACATTTTTTGCATTTAACCTTCTCTTTCAGATTATGGATTTTTCTTTGATGCCAATCTGTGTGGGATCTCTCCAGATACAGAGCTGGCAGTCTCCAGTGCCCAACACAAGGCTGTCGTGCAAATCAGTGAGGAAGGGGTGGAGGCTGCTGCTGCCTCAGGTGCCTCCTTGGCACGCTCTGCCAATTTCTTTGAAGTCCAGCAGCCCTTCTTGTTTTCATTGTCAAGGGATGGAAAGGCCCCAATCTTTCTAGGGCGCATCACTGATCCACAGACACAATAACGTGCTCCTCCTTGCTCCTGTGCCGCTTTGCAACAGTGGGGTAAAGACACTCTTTGGGCTCATCCTGTAGTTTGTATGCACGAAGTTTATGCAGTGGTGAATGCAGGCAATGTGTTCCCTTAGTTTCTTCTTTCTTGTTATTTCTTTACATTATTATTTTACTCATCATTCACTCACTTCTCTCCCTCTCTCTAACTCTCATAGTCCCCTGGTTTCTTTCTTTGAGTTCTGTTCTTTTTGCAGAACTTTTTGACCATTTACAACTACAGCCCTAGAATAGACTCATGTTTTCTCACTGATGCCATGTACAAAATAGGGTGGATATTTTTTTAATAAGACCTTATCTGTAAAGCACTTTTTGTCCTTTTCCTATGTAACTGCTATAACAACCAGTTCAGGTTTCCATTTTTATCTGGCTTCGGGTAGAATAAAGTATGACTATATTGGCTCCCTGGATAGTCATTGGATTATGTGAGGTTTGCTTAGAAGGTGAGATGAAAGAAATCTTTGACAAAAAAA